>JACMIF010004894.1:0-11543 GCA_014805445.1 Diplogasteroides magnus | reverse complement strand
CCGCTTTCTGGTGGGATTGTTCAAAATTGCCAAATAAATGTTTTTCGGACCCCCCCCCCCATTTGCATTTTTGGCCGCATTTTTCGTGAACTTGAAATAGAATCCAACTATCAACTGATTATTGTAGGCAAGTGAAAGTCCGACACGCCTGAGCGGCCGACGAAAAAGTGTCAAAATGCAGCTTGCCAAATGTGCTTCACAGAATATGCGTAGAATAGCTGGAGTATCAAAACTGTGATTTATGAACTTGAAAGAGTCGGAATAACCCAAGTTATATATGATTATGTCCAAAATCTACATACCCAAAAATCACATTTTTGGCCACTGTAGTCGTATTTCAAGTGGGATAAGGGTCTCCAACTGCAGTTTTGATACGCTTAATCTGTTAAGCACATGTTGCTAGCTGGATTTTGACACTTTTTCGTATAGTCTTGGTCGTTCGACCATAACTCTGTGAAAATTTTTTTATTTGTGCCCAGGCGTGTCGGGCTTTCACTTGCCTACAATAATCAATTGATAGTTGGATTTTATATCAAGTTCACGAAAAATGCGGCCAAAATCCGAACGGGTGGTCCGTAAATAATTGATTTGGCAAATTTGAAAAATCGCGCCGGAGTGACTGTGTAGAGGGAGGGTGAGCGAAGTCGGCTAAGAGCAGAGCATGACCCCACCATGTGCCAGCCCCATGGTTATGTCATTCGTTGCGGTCAAGATATGATTGTCCAAAAAAGGGTGTTTACTTTCCTTCCAACCTAATAAGATGTAGGTGAATGCGATACCTAGGTACAAGATGGTCCTCTTTTTGCGTGCGTGTAAATATTAATCTGCATATTCGATTCTCCAACTGAGTGGGTCGTGGCTTCACTTTGAAAGTGGACCAAACTCCCATGTGACACAATGCTTCTCTTGTTCACAGAATGCGGGGACAGCTGCGAATTTACACAAATGCAATAGATGGTGGAAGACAATCAAATCTGCACATAGCGTTAATTGTTGTAATGTCATGACAGTCATCTGATAAGTATCAAACCATCATTTCTGCTGCCTATTCAATCATCTAGAAGACAATCCACGCATTCTCAAACACTCTACAGTAGCCTTTTCGTTTGAACTCTCCCACTTGACCTCTCACAAGATTCCCTTATCTTCTGAAGATCATTCTCATTAGACCAGTCTCCTCCCCTTAGGCTGCACCTGTTCCTCTTTTCACAGCTAAGTACATATGTGCGGACTCCCTACGACATCGACAGATTTGGTTTGTTCTTGCCCCATGACCATTTGCACTCTGCACACTATGCTGCAGCCATGCGTGGTGTGTGGTGTGCAGAATTCGACGAGTAGACTGGGACTGGACATGTGCAGGGCCTGTGCTGTCTTCTACAAGTAAGTGTAGTACAGACCATCAACTCAATCCTTATTATCCCTCAGAAGAAGGAGAAGCATGGTGAAACCGTATGAGTGCGACTCGGGAAGTGGGAAATGCGTGTTGGAGAGAGGTTGCAGCGGAATTATGGATAGTTTCATAATGTCCGATGTTAAGAGAGTCGGTTTCCGTGCAAAAGATGTCGCTACAACAAAATCCATGCTTTGCTTCATCCTAGAGATGTGATGATTGTATCAGTAAAGTATGATTTATGCCAATTAATGAAACGGAACGAATTGTGCACTTTAGGAATGAGAACGATGTAATCACTGGAATGGGAACAGAGGGGCCAATACTGAAGAGGCTTCATAGATCATATATGTATGTGGAAGAAAAATATATGGATTGCAAACATTTTTTTAGCCATTTCGCTAAAAGGAGGCTTCAAGGCGAATTGTTGGGGCAAGGACTGTCAGAAGATGATCCTCTTGTCAGTAAAATAGGCAATATCTCTAAAATAGACAATATCTTACAGGTTCTCAAGCCTATGTCCCTCAGCAATCACAATATTGTCATAAAAGTTTTCCTGAATGAACTGCCTTCGTTTGCTTCTGCGGCATTTGATGAATTCAGATTATTATGCAGTGAAGATCAAGTGAACACTAAAATGTGCTCGCAAAATGAGACAAAGTTTAGACACTATTAATGAGGAATTTCTACCTCAAGTTCATCATGATTGAAAATCGATACCGAACTTTGCAGCGATTTCCCAAAGGAAAGAGCAAAATGTGAGATAATGAATGTCAACAAATCGAACTATTCTCATCGACCTTTCAGAATTCTTTTCGGATTTACACAGTATATCGACTGCGATAATCTGGAGTCTTTCTTCGATGAAGCGCCTTTAAGGACTTACATCAATGACGCTACAAAGTTAGATTTCAAACATTGATAAAAATGCCTTTATTCAGAGCGTTAAAAGACACTTTCGACACATTTAAACTCGTTGGTAGAGCTTATATTGAGAGGATGTCATTGGGTAGTGAAGAATATATTGCACTGATAGGGCTATTCCTGTGGAACGCACGTATGTTTATCAAGATTCAAATGCAATAAGAGGAGAATTTCAGCGCTAACAGCTTCACCTGAATTGACATTTGTTGTGCAGAAGATGAGAAGGAAGATACTGTATGAACTACAAGTATTCTACAAAGAACAAGGAAAATCAGAAGAGTACAGTGCAAGAATAGGGGAAATGCTTACATTCATACCTTACATGCAGGTGTGTAATTGAATCTGCAAGGATTGCATTGAAATATGCCATTGTAGACCGAAGAGGACAATCTAATGACGCTGTTTGGCATTTTCAAATTGCTCGAAGTGATGGACGAGGAGACTTATCGATTATGCAACCTGGGAGTAGAGAAATTTTTTTCAATTTAGACGAATATGCTGTATTTTCATGTCAAATATAATATTAATCATTTCCCTGTCTGGAATATCTTGTAGATAGTCTGTTGTACAGTGTATCTGATCGAGATTTCTGGTCGCAAATACGGATAAACAGAATTTATGCAGTGTAAATAAGCAGGAATTGATTGCAGTTGAAAGAAAAAAACTAATTTCATAATCTCTTCGCCCATTTGGAACGACAATGATTTCATTTCTGCGTGGGAAGTGCACGTCATCTTCTTGTGTGTACATCAGTTCATAGACGGAAGTTCAATGCTTCATCATATGCTTTTGACTCTCTCCAATCGGAGATAAACACTGATTTGTATGGTCTTTTAGCCCGCGTTCTATGCTTTCGTGTCTCCAAGTGCCTCCCTGTAGCATCCTCATATCTCCATTCGTCATCTCTATCTTGATCTCGCCTGTCGATTACAGACACACGTTTACTTCCTGACACCCGCATGTTTCACCCATCATTGCCCTTGTTATTTGGCCCAAGAAGCGCTGGTAGGACAGTCATACACAAGTAATTACTAGGTACTATAACTAAAATAATCATGTTTATCGCTCGAAATGCCTTCCTTTCAGTCAATCAAGGCGACTTCTCTTTGGAACTTTCCACTCTTCTAAATACATTAGTTTCCTCCTCTTCCTGTTTCAAATTAAGATACTCACACTCCAGGCGGCACCTTGAGCAGAATTTTCTTGTCAAAGAATCGCTGGTTGAGAAGAGTTTTAAAGACGAGAAAGGAGACGATCTTAAGGAACCCTGTCACTTGTTGAATGAGAGGGACTCCCACAGCGATTCCGATCATGAAGAGATGGAGGCAGCTGAGGAAGACATTTAGATGGTTCTCCCTTAAATAATGAATAGAAGCAATCAATAAATGAATACAGAAACCTGTCCACCGACATCTGTGAGAGAATAGCGAAAAGTGATGGATTTGACCTTTTGATTATCAATTATTCCTTTCATTCACTCTCTTTTCTCCACTGGCAGGCGGTCGCCCCTCCCATGGTCTGTCTCCTTTTTGTGTCCACAATGAAGAATGTGTTTTGAGGAGTCCTCGACTTCACTTCTATCAGTGGTTGAGATAGTTGAAGAGACACTGGAAGTCACCCATGAGACACTGGAGACAGAGGATATCCAAGAGAATGACACTGTAAGGGGATTACGGTATCGGGATGGATAAGGATTACGGTACTTCCAGATCCGAGGGAAGTTGTCTGCTGCAGTTGTTGCGATACGAGAGACACGAGAGCGAGTGGAGATTGCGGAGAGGGCCATTGCAGTGGGTTACGGTATCAACGACAATCGATTGAGTGTACGGTATTCAGTTGGAGCGCACAGCGGAGCAAGACTACTGCAATGATATCGCCAAGGTTCATGACTCCTGTCTGAACTTCCACATCGATCCTGATCTTCAGGAACGAGCGAATCTCATTCATGCACAGGACAGCGTCCACAAGGGGCGACTGAAAGAGAAGGTTGAACCATCGATCCCTCCTCGCTCTCCTTGAACTATAGTATCCCTTCAGAACTTTGCCTCTGGTGTCCTCGCTTGGGTGGAGATCATACGACAGTATCGGATAGCCGTCAGTTGCCCCAGTTGAACTACCTTAATCCCGCAAGAGTGTTACAGTATAACCGAACGAATGCGATGACGTCAACAAATGCGAGCTCCCTGGCCTCTCTTTTCCTTGCCATCGACTGCCTTCTGGGTGCAATTAAAGAAAAACAGGAACACGTGGACAGAGTGATTACCATATCACACTTCAGGAAGGATGATTCACAGGTTATCGATCGATTGGGTTACGGTAAGACTAAGGACTCAAACATTCAGAATCAACTGGAAGACATGCGGGACGTAGTGGAGGAGAACAGAAGAAAACGGGAGATGTTCAGGAAAGAGAGAAAGTTTGGCCGAGCCTCTTACCGTAGCCAGGACTTCCCTTCAGGAGAATCGGGAAGTTGGCTGCATTTGATCGGAAGGAGGCAGAGAAGATACTGGAAGGATTGGAACGAGAATTGGCGAGAGTCAAGGTTACGGTAGATAGTGGATAGTCTGTTATTGATTGAATGATCAGGATGACGTGCAGATATTGATGATGGATGCACAAGAGGAAGAGAAGGCGAATGCCTCCAATCATTCAAACTCTCAACTCTCAACGACCACAGCTACTGAAGTTGTGAAGAATACTGAAGAGGACAACATTGGTCTGATGGTCACTCCTTCTCTGTGACAATGTTCTCTTTAGCCTCTCATGTATACTCAACATCTTCCCTTTCTTCACTGTCAAGGAGGAGAAGCTCCACCTCAAGGTTCATAGTCTTCCCCTTCGGATGAAACATATTCCATCCAGGACCACCTCTTCATACTCCCGAAGAACGCGCATCGTGCACATGGGAGTGAGACTACCGTAATCTTAACCCAATATCGATTGATTTCAGGTGCCAGTTCCATTGCCTCGACACATTGACCCATCAGAGCTGCCTGTGGTCACCCCATCACAGGTTGTCATGTACTAGTGAAACATAACCGAGATGGGTTTGAGATGAGTCAATTGTCGTGTTCTCATGGTTGTGATTGTGAATGTGAATGTCATGAACACGAGGGATGGGAAGGGGAAGAGGAGGTAATGGAAGGAGTGGAATGGATGAATGGATGAGATATTGTAGTATTCATCGGATGAAGAGAGTATGTCAAGTGCAATGGATGCATTAGCAAGAGTGATATCAATCAATAGAGAATAACTTCATTCCTTCTTTCAGGCAATGTATTCTATCCAGCCACGAGGACAATGAATCAATGAATACTTCCTCTTTCGTACAACGAAAATTACTAGCTTCTGTCGAATTTTCTTGATAAAGCCGTATATAGTTTACGTTTTCTGCTGATGACACTTCTTTCTGAACACCACTATAACGAATGATTCGTATCTTCTCACATGGCAAACACGTTTGTGCCTGCCATCCCTCAGTGTCTCTTAGCCAGTTCCCTTCTTTTCTTTGCCCTCCGGGTATGGGTTGGGAAGGTAATCCGGTCACATTTCTTTCACTTCTCTCTTCCCTTCTTCTTCTTCTTCCTTTCACTGAACACGGCCATTCACATTTATGCTGATTGCCTTTCGCCTTCCCAAGACATTCATCAATGAATTTCGCTTTTTCGACAGTTGTCTAATGTTTTTTTTTGGTGATTTCGTATTCTTTTGTTCATTATCGGTTGAGTAAGAATGACTTCAGATGGGCGCGGACGGTGCCACAATCGCCGTGACATCGGCTATCATCGTATCGTTGACTGCTGTAGTCGCTTGTACCGTGGCGTCATGGTGGATTATCGATGACGTCCGCGACTTCTATGAGAACACAATGAAGGAAATGGGAGAGTTCCAGGTGATAATAATCGGGTGAATGACGTGATGGACGATTGTGCCATTATTTCCCGCATCCTCACGGCGCATCTGTCCATTTCACCATTGTGGCGCAAATGCACATGGCACCCCTGACTTTCACCGAACATTCACTCGGAATGTGCTTTTTGATCGCCTTAGTTCTGGGATGGCAATAAAGGGTAGTAGAAAGGATGGCTTGATGATATCATCATTTGAGCGTTTGACGGAAGATGCGTGGACGGAAGTATTGCCAATGACAGTGGGAGCCTCTGAGACTTCTCGTGTTCGAGTTCCTCGTCCTTCTCTTTCTTCCATATTCAGATCCAAGAGACAGATGGAATTGCCCAGCCAGTGCAGTCAGTTGTTGTCTTGCCTTTCCTACGTATCATTCCATTTGCAGATTGCAACATCCACCAGAACAGCTGTCCACCTGGTCCTCCTGGAGAGAATGGAAGGGATGGAGCACCTGGAGGTGATATTCACTGTGGAACACAGATCATGAATCCTTTTCAGTACGAGGAGAACCTGGTCATTCTGGTCCCAATGGAATGGATGGGCATAAAATGTTCGCACATGAACAGACATATAATAAGGTCAATATCCAACAGCTGACGAGTAAAACGACGACTTCTCTAGGCTTGCGTTGTATGCCCTGCTGGCCCTCCCGGACCCAAGGGAAATCCTGGAACTCCTGGTGCTGCTGGACTACCCGGAATGCCCGGAGCACGTGCACAAAACAACGGAGGAGCAGGACAGGCCGGCCCTCCTGGACCTCCTGGAGATGCTGGACCCATTGGTTCGCGTTCATACGGACTATACTGACCATACATTCCATCATTTAGGAACTCCTGGTCAACCGGGTAGAATGGGAGAGCCAGGCCGCAATGGAATTCGTTACCTTCCTGGACCTCCAGGACGTCCAGGAATGCCAGGCAGAAGAGGACCTACTGGGCCTTCTGGACCCGCAGGAGTTGCTGAGGAAGGGCCTGATGGACTTCCTGGATCAATTGGAATCGCTGGAATGGCTGGAACTCCAGGAAGCGATGGAGAGCCTGGCATTGTGAGTTGAATATGGTTGGACTTGATTATTGATTGATTCATTCAGCCCGGCTTGGCTGGTCTTCCTGGATCGGATGCTTCATACTGTCCCTGTCCCAAGAGAAGCGCCTCTGTCGAACTCGGCCCTCCTGCTTACAAACCCCAAATTCATGCTGCTGTCATTCACGAAGAAGAACAAGAAGAACAGACCTACTCGAGAATCATCTGATTGTGAGGAGAAGATCAATCGAATAAATACTTTTATCATACACGAAGACGCTACACGAATTCCATTAGACCCTTTGAGTTGTTTTGATTAGTAGGCGACGAGGTTGTTTAGACACCGCCGTAGGCACTCTTCAATGAAATCTATAATAGTGTCCTTTCATTGTGTTCTCACTGCTGTCATGGCCTCGGATCGACAGGCGACGAATACTCGAATGATTGTGTAGTAGTTGAGGCTAGCAAGAGCTGAGGAGCACACCTGGACATCAAATCGAATGAGGGGAAGGGGATGAGCGATACCAGGGCGATGTAGCGTCCCTCATTTCCGAATGCAATGGCCGAGAGAACATAGAAGACCACGAATAGAATGGGATACACCGATAGCTGAAAGGGACTTTTTTTGACTTTGGAGACTAATGAATGTCATTCATCACTACATGAAAGTATCACTCTATCAGTGTCATAACTTACTACAGTTGTGGTAAGAGCACGGACACGTGAGTCATTGAAGAAGGAGAATGCCTGAGGGTTAGTAATCATATGTAATCGAAAGATAATTGATACCTCAAGTAGGAGAACTGCAGTTACAATGCAGATGAGGGCGATGTTGAAGTAGACAACGGAGTCGTTGACTACAATTGAGAGATGTCAATGATAGTGGAAGACGTGGCTTCTCGCTATTGTCAGCAGCAATTGAACGCATTTCATGAACTGCATCGTTTCCCTATTCCTCTCGGGTAAAAAGGGAAAGGAACCATCATTTTCTTAGTTTCTTAGTCCACCGCAAACGTACGCATGATCCAGAATTGGTTGAATGGCAGTGTGCTCTGATAGTACTCTCCCGCCCCCACGAAGAGAACACCCGCGAATGGCTACAACCAAAGACTCGTTACATTACTCGACGACTCACGAGATCGAGTAGAAGGGCAATTCTGAGTTTCCTGTCATACAGAAGAGTCGCTGCATCGGGGAACGAGAGACGGACTTGTGATTGCATTTGAGGACAGATTGAGACTGAATGAAGATAGTTGACGTTGTCGTGGAGACGACAGCAGACATCTGAAGGGCGGCCATGACAACGATGAATCAGAAGATAATTGAATGTTCGTTGAGGGATGGGGATGGATAGACTATGAGGGGATGAATAATGGAGGAGAGAGGAATGGGCCCCTGAGATGAGGGAGGATTGTTCGTCGTGTACGTTCATCAACTCCATATTATATAGGTACATCATTTATCTCACAATGATGAATGTGTCATGTGATATTGGATCCCTGTCCCATTTGTAGGAAGAGAGCGAGACATGTCACCATAACAGAGAATGTCTGCAATCACAACTTCTTCCCTTTCCCCTTCTTTTTGCACTCACAGTCAACACAAATGGCTTGCTGACCACAGCAAATCCCCAGATGGAAATGCCCAGATTGGAGTGGTCAATGTGACAAACGAATGCGAGAGCAGTGTGGTACACCTGAATCCCCCATGTTATTCACGTGCACAATCTTACTATGTTTACGTTCGGACGATACGGAAACCAGACGGCCGTATTTGAGCAGAGAGTGGACTTTGTGTCGCAAATCTAAATGAAGGCATCCGTGAGTGTTGAGAGGAAGGATTGGACCGTTTGATGAAGCTGAGATGGAGAGCTTGTGAGTGCAATGAACGAACAAAGACAGAAGAGAATGACTGGGAAGGAGAAGAGAAGACGCTGAGGAGATATTACAATGGGACTATGAACTGGATACTCACTACAGATACACTGGTCTCTTTGAATGCTGTGAAGAGTGCAAAGATTGTAGTGGGAATGATTGTGGCCAACATGATGAATGCATATCTCTGAACGATTCAGTGAGAATCCTCAATCAGTTATAGTCACCTGGAACATGTTATCCAGGTTCTTGACACAGTCCGAGAGTCGATTGTGCATTGTTATCAATTGCATCAACTCTTGACACAGCACATCGTCTGATCCATCGTTTTCCACTGCTTTCAACTGCAAGAATTCGTGTTTGAGACTTGTTTCTTCCGTGTTTTCAACCTCTCGAACACGTTGACTGAAGTAGCCAAACTCGAGTTGAGTTGCATGAACAAGAAGAACGAAAATGAAAAGAGCAACTGCCCATCCAATCAAAGTGTAGATGTGAGCAACGACAAGAATGGGAAACAACCAAAGGTTTCCGAATATCTGCAATTGGTATATATCCCCGGACAATAAATGTTGCCTACTTGTCTCATGTCTCCAGTCATTCCATCTGGTGCATATCCCATGACACAAGCAACGATCCACACTGATTCCAGGCCTATTATGAACACAACCACAACATAGAACATTCTCAGTAGATACGAAAACCATTTTAGGTGCTCTTTTATTCCCAGTCCCTGCAAACAACGCTCCTTCTCGAATAAACAACTGTGGATACCTGATTGGCAGCATATAGCTTCTTGAGGACGTTACAAGACTGGTGAGTGGCCTGCCAATAAGCGAGGAACATCTAAGTGAAATTGACATTCCTCTCTTGGATAGAAAACGAACAGTGGATATAGTAGCCTGGAGGGCAGACATAATGAATCCGAGACAGACAACTGTGGCCTTGGAACTGAATGGACCATTCATGACACCCAATGAGAGGAAGTAGATGTAGTAAACATCTGAATGAACGTATTCACCCTCTATACTCAATTCCAGACTCACTGATAATTACGCAGCCAATGACAATGATATATGACACGATCTTCTGACAAGTCGTGCGATTCCGATGGAAGTTAACGCCCAAGACCATCATCACCTCAACCGATTTCATCATGTTGTCGGATTGAAAGGGTGTTACCCAGCATATTCGGGAGAATACCTTGTCCACCAGGTAGTAGTCTTCATTGTGTTGTCGTTCAACATCCTCACAGTTCTTCTTCATTCTTCCATTGTCCATCTCTTCTACTAATGGACTTCTCCTTCCCTTGACACGTGAAGAGGAGTGGTCATCTATCGTCCATTGACTCCTGTTGTGAGTGGGTGAAGACAATGAAGTTGAGTGCCTTCCCACCTTCCTTCCGAATGAGTAGGCCAATCGTCCGCCTTCATTCCAATGGACAGACACTGAAATTGAAGTGACCCTTGCACGTATACAGATGGACACTGGAGAAGAGGCAATATTGGACCTCCTTGTATGGAGAAGGAAAAGAGGAAGGAACAACCAGGGCGAATACCTCGACTTCTACAGAAATGACCATGAGTAATGTCCAGTATCAAGCAGTACCTGTCTCATATCTCGCATAGATTGTGCACAACGATGCCGTTTTGAGACACGAAGCGATATTCGTTTATTGGATTTCTCGGAGACAACTATTATGCATTCGGACATTCATCGTCGAGTGCATTGCGTTCCCAGTTAGGGAAGAGAGCGAGACAGGTCGCTTTGACAACAAATGTCTGCAAAAATCGGTAAAAAGTGTGTTGTAGTCAAAACAGAACGGAACGGCTATCGAAGGTAGAGACAAGAGAACAGATGAATGAGAAATTTAACTTTTTTCGTTTTTGAAAACCTAGTCTGCACATGAAATGAACACATGAAGACAAACTCACTCGAAGAGAAGACAATCACAACTGACAGTTCGAACGAAAAGATTCCTTTTGGCGGCAGGGATTCAGCTGAAAAATTCCAGAATCGAATGGTTAATGTGATTCACAAATGCGAGAGATGTGTGATACACAGAATACCGCCACTAAACGTCGAACCTTCAATCACTTCATTCATCTGACTGAACACCACCAACATTGCTGAATGTTTGGGCGTGAAATGGGTGATCGTCTTAGGCTGTGGCTCAACCCCTTTACGTAATACCCAAGTCCTATCCTAATAGTGGCTACTTGCATTGAGATAGGGTAATTAGATGAAAAATGTGACTCAAGACTTATGAAACCACGGAATACATTGAGAGCATCTTCTTATTTATTCAAATTGGAACTTCAGGCAGACAAATCACTTTATCCAGCCACTTCTCAGTGTCTTTCTCTTTTCTCTTCTCACTGTGCCTTAAGTGGCAGGATCACTTCTCCCTGTTGAGCTTGAGCCGC
>JACMIF010004893.1:0-11543 GCA_014805445.1 Diplogasteroides magnus | reverse complement strand
CCTAACTGAAATTAGGGGGTGTGTTTTTTTTTTTACAAATCTTTGTGTTTCTTTTTTCACTAACAAATTTAAAACATCCTTGGCTTTATCTCCTCCCCCTTTCCCCCCCCCCCCGATTATGAATGATCTTGAGTTGGAGAATGAAGAATGATTGTTCAGACAAGGATCTCGATCCCGCGGACGTCTCTCGGTGCCTCGCAAAGGTCAGAGCATATGAGGAGAGGCAGATGAACAATGCGAATGCGGTGAGTTAAAAAGGAATAAAATGGGATTGTCATTTAAAAATGAAAAGTGAACCTCGCATCACATTTCTCGTTTTTTTTATGAATATGTTTCACAACTAGTACATGGTCAACAATCGGTCTATCCAGCTGCTGGAGGGTCTAGATCGTCGCCAATCAAAATTACATATAATACAATTACTCGTTTAAGCACGATGAAGTGTTTCGTCCCGTGGTTGTACTTGACTACTCTAGATTTTTGCGATATAACTATAGAATTCACAATTTATTCACAATTGTCGATGGAGCGGTTATAATCAATCAATAATTGTAGCGAATCAATCAATATTTACAGCACAAAGAAGTGCGTCTCCCGCTAGTCGTGCCTACAGTTTCTGGAGGCTGTGCAGCTCCGTACGATCATGTTCTACCATCTCTTCCACCTAACACGACGGCACCCAACTACGTGCCTATTCATCAGCAGACGAGCTATGCACAGGTTTTTATTAAATAAAATTTAATAGGCTGTCGTTAATGGAACATTTTTGACAGCCGTCCATTCCTAACCGTCTAATTTCGTTTCTAGCGGTCGTCTCTCAGTTTGCAGAGACGACCGTTGGGAATGAAGCAAGACGGTTAGAAATTGATGGCTGTCAATAACGTCCATCAACGACACCCTAGTATTTAATACTACAATACCTTTACCGGATCCCTACAGTATGCTCACTTCGTCCTTTCAGAGTGGTAATCACCAGCAGCAGCAGCCCTCCGCTCCCCCTCTTCCATGTCCGGTGCCTCCTCGATCGAACAGTCCCCCTCCCGCATACTCATCCACTGAGAATCTGAGGATCACAACGGCTATCTGAATCCATTCCACCCGATCGTTGATACGCGAAATTGGTTATGTTTCACGGAAGTTATATCCTTATAGTGCCGACGAAACATAACCGAATTCGTTCATAAACTACCAATCCTAGTCCCACCCCCTTCCCGTTTCAGCCCCATGGTTGCATGTGCATGAAAAGTGATCATCGCTGCTATGTGAACCTATTCCATCCACCCCTCACCAGGAGTTCAAAAACGGTAAATTTGTCGCCATTCTCCTTACGGCGCGCGGTTATCTATGAGTGAATGGTACAACAGCGCGGCGGAGAAGAGTGACGACAAATTTACCGTTTTTGAACCCCTACCCCTCATCCGCCTTTCCACCCAAACGTTTCTTTCGTTAATGAGCCCGATCATCACAGCCATCTCATTTTTTGCCTCTTCACTCCCAAGTAGGGTTCTCTTATCGAGATGTTATTGACAGCCGTTCATTCCAATAAGTCTAACTTCATTCCCAGCGGTCGTCTGTCATTTCGTAGAGACGCCCGCTAGGAATGAAGTTAGATGGGTAGAAATGAACGACTGTCAATAACGTTCATTAATGCTATCCCTACTCCCCAGTCTCCGTCCTATCAGAGACGCCATTTCATCATTTTTCTTATTATCAGAAGTCACAGTTTTCTAGACAGCTAGAAACAGCGTAGCCCCGTTTCATTAAACCCCGTGTTAGCCGTTTTCACGACCAGGTAGACTTTGTCGCGCCATCTTTTTGTCAGAGACACAGGCTCAGTTTTACTCTCCTCCTGATCTCCATTCCCTTTGTATTTTGCAATTTGTTGTATTTCGCAATCCGTCAGTCTGTTGCCATGACTTTGTACAGAAACCAGTGTTCATTTTCCATTTGTTTATTTTTGCCGATTTATCCTCAGACCCGAACAAGTATGTATTTGTATATAAGAAGATTTATCCGCTTTATCATCCTAAGCCATTTATCTAGTCGATCAAATATTTTCCTCAAACGGGATGCCCATTTGCCTCTAATTCAGTATGTTTTTTTTGTTGCTTCAATGTCAGTTATTTTCCTCTTGTAGCCCAGGACAAAAATTATTGTGACAAATTCGGACTGCATGTTTCAGAGCTCCACCTTACTGTCTAAAGCTGTCACAGAAGAATGTCCATTTACAGTTTTACCTGCCACCTTAAACCCGACCATTTTGCAATTTCTCATCTCTCGTCTGTACAAATTTTGTGTGCAATTCTAAGGCATAAATTCGCATGGAACACTAAGAAACGGCTATGAATTTGTAAGAAAAAGGGTAAAAAGAACCAATTGAAACAGTGCAAGAGTACTACTATTACACACACACTCCATCTGGCTGATAACTGTGCACTCTCAAATTTTCGTTCTATTTCGTCGTTTCTCTGACCATTAGCAACGATTTTGAATAGGTTTCACGCTCAACATATAGAGTCTGACTTTCATCTCCGTTTGCCACCATAATATTTGAATCATGATAATGTCTCACCATAATGAATCAAAGCAGCGCAGGACATCAACTAATATATCTTGCACGTGATACTTATTACGTAGAAATGGTATTATGCATCCTTTCTGAACTGTTATTCCTAGTACGCGACTTACACCTGGATGCCACCCTGGTCTCACATTTTTACAGGGACGCGCTAATGTTTGCGATTGATTGGGAAGTGACACTACTGCAAGGACAGATAAACAGGTTTAAATCCAGGTACGTTGGTGTTGCTGACAATCAAACATGTTTTGATTATTAAGTATCCTAGCTGAACTGTTCTTATAGTATATTTATCTCACAGTTGAAACTTATCCCGTAGCGGCAAAAAAAATAAATAAAAAATAGCACATAAAAATGAGAGAACTGGGTGGCATCCAGGTGAGAGACGCGTACAAGGAATAACAGTTCAGATATGATGCATAATATTATATTTCCTACGGTAACGATATTCGCGTTGTAAATGGTAGATTCTTGATTTTCTTCTGTTATTTCATGCCCATGTTTATCAATTTGACCATTCTCTCTTCTTCTCTTCATTTCCATAACTCTCAGGTCAGGGCTGGACTGGATCCAATGTTCAGAGTAGCCTATATAGGCAGGTCGACATGATAGCATCTCGTTCATTCCAAATGAACATATAGTAAAATTGGAACAATACAGAGAAGATTAGCATGGCCCCTGCGCAAGGATGACACGCAAATTCGTGAAGCGTTCCAAATTTTTTGCCGATTATATAAAGTTTTATTCTATACAAAAATTTATATAATATTGCCTTCTCGTTAATGAATTATCAATTTCATACTCTATCCATTAGGGTGGGCTCGCGCCTTTAGCTAAACGATATTGCATATTTTTTGATATTCTTTAGCAAAACGATATTTCATTGCATCTTTCATTGGCCGCTCGCCTCTACAGTGCAGAGACGATCTCTAGGAATGAAGTTATAGGCTCGCCGAGCCGAATTATTCCAGTCACTCTTTTTGTATGAAAAGTGCACATGCGCAAAAAAGTGACATTTCAGCTTACATACTCAACACTTTTTACTATTTCGCCTCTTGAGAAGCCTTGTCATCGATCACGGCGATTCAGTCAATTGCATAAGCATGGCACACCAAAAATGTGTACCATGCACTCGCCACACCACAACTGCTGTAATGCGACTCGCCATTTGAGCAGAGCTTCCGCGCTTGCAATGGTAAACTTTTCAAAGAGCTTATCGAGACATAACTCTGCACACGAGCCGGGGTCTGACAAAATGGATTGGGGACGGAACATTAAAAGGAAGAGTGCAATGGGGAAGAGCGCATCTGTGCAATTTCAAGGCCAAAATGTATGTTTCACTACTTGCCAATAAGCGCTCATTAATTTCGTCCGGTGAATTCCGCTGACGATCAGCTGGTGTATTCGCCGCACGACTTTTGGTATTTGTCGCTTCACGACAAGGCTGAATTGCCGTGCGATGTGTCAACATGTCTGCAGAAGCCCTTCACAACAAGATGTTCGCCAAGTTTCGATAAGGTTATTAATATATTCCTTTCGACGATCAATTCTCTCGAACAGAATGATATATATATCTCCGGTGTGATACATATAAATACTCGTAGTGAGACAGAAAACTGAGAAAAAACATAATAGCTAGGGTGTCGCAAATGAGACGTTATTGACTGCCGTCCATTCCTCCCGTTTAACATCATTCCTAGCGGTCGTCTTTGCGTTGTAGAGGCAGTCGGGATATGAAAGATGCAGATGCGAAATGAAATGTAACTTGAACTTGTAGTTTTGCTATAGGCTCGAGTGACCCCGACCTAATATCAACTCAATTTATTTTCTTAGTAATGGGGGATAATGCATAGTATGTTTCAACAATTCGTCTTAAAGGTTTTCGATCTTGCTATATTTTCTTTGCATGAGCAATTTTTGAAAATATTTTGGTATCGATAAATAAATTTTATTAAAGAAAGAGCTTGGAATCATCTGAACAGAGATCTAGCGAAATATGAATGAAAATTTCAAGGATACAGTGAAATTGAGACAAGTTTCAATCCAAGTTAACTCGAGAATCAGCGTAGGTCAACAGGAGTAATGGAAAATAATAAATTAAGTTTTCCACAAAAAAATACCTGCAAGTTAAAAGGGTCAATAGACATATTCTAAAAGGGGGTATATTCCGAAAGAAGAGTAGCTATCCACATTCTTAGAACGGGTCCTGGCAGTAACTCTTCGACGATTAATGATTACTATAGCTCAAATGTCAATAATGAAGTGAATTTTCGCAGGAAGTCGCATCACTTCGTAATGTGTAGAACATGGGTGAAGACAAATAGTAGGGTGTCGCATTCGGTGCTTTTAGTGCATTCGTCATTCGTCTAAGCTCCGCAGAGCGGTTGTCTATCACAAGGGAGAGACTACCGCTCCGCGGAGATTAGAGGAACGACGAATGCACTAAAAGCACCGAATGCGACACCCTAACAAATAGTCGGACCATGTGGAATCTGTGACAATCGTATTAGCCCAAACAAAGTCTTGAGAGGGTGTAACTGGATATTATCGATCGGATGGCTCTCGCCATCCAATCGTTCTCGATGGTTCGATGAGTTGGCTCTTGCCTGCCTCGTCGATTACAACTGTGAACTTGGGCTGCTCGCCGCCCGCGGCCGCAGCCTCAGCTTCGCGTCTTTCGCGTTTCGACCCTAAATCAGGGGTTATTGATTGGGTTACGGTATTCAACATCCTGAAAAAGGCTATATGAACGTTTACTGTCATGAAGAAGATATTCGAGTGGGTTGCTCTAGCCATGTACTGGTTCATCGATCGTAGCACTACATCACTGATATTTAGATTACAGTATCATTATTGAATTATTGATTAGTTAAGATTACTGTAACTCACATCTGCATGTTTCACGGATGAGCAGTACCAGGTGCATGAGGAGACCGACGGATACCGTAACCATCAGGAGGAGGGAGAGGAAGCAGAGAGGGGAGAGGGCGGAGTACTTGTTGACCTGAATCAGGGATTATCGATTGGGGCTACTGTAGGTGGTAGGAATGTGAGATCTTTAGTTATTTATCGGATGCTACAGGTGTTATTGTCAGGCCGAAATTCACCTGAATAGTGAGCGAGGCGAAAATGGCCACGTAGACAGAAGTCCAGATATCATGGTGGGCGCAGCCTGTAAAGCAATTTGTTCAGGCCGATTTTTTGCGGAATGCCGATCGATATTATTGATTGATTCCCTACCGTATAGGAACAGCGCGAGCAGGGCGATCCATCCGAGAAACAGCAGGAAGGAGAGATTGATGGCGAGTGCGCGTTTGCGCGGAGAGGACAGGAGGGCCTGCAAGTATCGATTGATTGCATACTGTTTCTTGATTCAATGGCAGGATTAGATTAAAGATATATTTTTGAGTGTTGCCAACAGTCAAAGAGATTGATTGTCTTCCATCTCGTTCATGCGGCTATGTACCTTCAATGAAACGTATCCAAAAATACTGAAGGAGTAAATTGTGCTAAATAGTAAATTGCGTGATACACCAATCGATTTCACGTAACAATATTCGGAACAGTCCATCAGGTTGCTTTTCATCTACTCGATCCATCGATCGATTAGTAGCTACCGTATCCCTAAGCCGTGGTGGGACTCACTGTCCAACAAGGTAGAACGAGCCAGTGCACGACAATGAAGATAGTGAAGAAGAAGAGGGGAATTCCGAAAAGAACGTAGACGAGGGAGAAGACCTGTAATTATGATTATCTACCGAGCAAACACAGTATCGATTGAATAGGTGCATCATCTATCTACAATATTGAATCTGGAAAGAGAGATAGTGTTTATGAATGATCAAATATCGCACAGGACTACTTTCTGCCAAACTGTCCGTTATTTATCAATTCTGTGAAACTTATCTGGTGAATTCTCATTGCACCACACACATAGTCATCTAGCGTAGGAGAACAAACAAAAAGCAAATTTTATTTAAGCGACATTGCCAAAATGTATTCTGATAGAGTTGCTAACATCGACGTTGTATTGTTCTCTTTCAAATCTTTCCCCACCTGCCCTCCGATCGTCTCCGGTATCTTTGCATCGTGGCCGAGTGTGAGCAACAGACCGTAGGCGTAGTTGAACGAGTTGAGGAAGTTCCAATCGAGCCTGTCGGGCATCTGCGGATACGGTAGCCAATCAATCGATAATGGCTCAGCTCGATATGGGTCATTATTTCATTTTCATTATCATTTTCATTCTTTATCCATTCTCACAGTACAATTCGAATGCAAAGTAATGCGATAGATATTATTCATGTAAACGGAACTGATATGGCTGGTACACACGGCGACTTTTGGTCGTGTTATGCGCTAAACAACGGAAAAATTCTTATATAGAAATCCTGAAGCATATTTGAACACCCTATGAAAAGCATGAATACGTGCTATCTTTGGATGCTGTTTGATGTAGACTAATTAAAATTTAATTTTAAGAAAGTTTTTGACTCATTTGAGCAAGGATAAACTAAAATATCAATTAAAATCATGAAATTGAAGAAAATTTCAGATATGTTTCAAGGCATCCTGGAAAACTTGGACATATCAGTTCAGTTTACATGAATAATACAAAGAGGAATGGTTTCCCGTCGTAATACGATTTAGGGTGATGATTTATGTATGATTACAGTAAGTACGATTGAAAGATACTGTAGATGATCTTACCTCCATGGACAACTTGTTCTCGTACTTCTTCAGCGAGTCTACGAGAATTTGCTGAAATGATATCTTTTTCTGGGGGACACATCTGCGATAACGTAGTCTACTCAGAAATATTTAATTTCTATAGTCCGTGAAACATATTTGCATTTGACAGCTGATGTCGTCATATTGGGATATTCCAGAATTTTCTGTTATAGCATGTCCCTGAGACATAGTTCGCCGTGTCAATTCACTCTACATATCGGTTCCTTTGTTTACAAGGGGGCGAATTCTTGAATCCCCTTCTTCGTTAGACATGAGAATTTTCATTGAACGTTCTGTGTTCTTTCGATTCGTTCCCTTCCAACAATAGAATATCCGATGTCTCCCTTTTCTCCCCACGAATTGTTCCAAATTTGCACGGCTTTGCGCTTTGGACGTTTCGCGCTAAGGACTGAAAATGTAGACTTCGGGCTCAATTTTCTCTCTTCTCCAGCGTCTTTCTCTTACAAAGACAGCCGCAGAGCCGAGAGAATTTATGCTGGATGCCCTATTTCGAAGTCCGACCCAATTAGTAGGGCTTTGTCCGCGGGATAGGACAAGCCATCTCTGTGGTTTAGGACAAGAGATAATGTGATAGAGGAGAGATAAGAGAGGCGGATTCTTCCCCGGATTTGAAGATTGAATGTCTTAGAGACTTCGACTATACTGAATGGAATGTGCCCTTTTCATCGGATGCGAGAGCAGAATAGAGTTTGTATTGCGAAATATGTCGCAATGAGTATCTATTCTCAACGTCAGATAAGGTGTTTTCTGTGCATGGGAAGAGACATTGATAAAAGAAGATATAGGAGGTTGGACTTCCAAGGGCTTGTCAGATTAATGGATCCATAGAGCGTCCGTTGGATCCGGCGATGAATCATAGCAAGAATTGTTTTGATAAACTAATTGTAAGTGTGGGGCGATTGAGGGACTATTAAATTTGAGATTAGATTGAGGGACAATTCGCGGCGAAAATATAGACGAAATTATTCTTTGCCTGGAATCGCTCATCATTATCGCTTGAATTTGTTCACAATGTACACTATTAATGTGTCGATGCCTTTGCCATTTTTATCTGACTGTGAATATTCTAAATGGTCATTTTTAGACTTTCTTCTTCGCTCCCTCCCTCCGTATCTCCATTGTTCACACCAGTCTGATTATTCGAAGAGAAACACGCGACTGCAGGGTGCGCAACTCAATTGGGATCTCTCACCACAGACATCCTCACGCAGTTAGGATCGACCAGAAGAGAAAGGGAAGGGTGGAAAAGAAGAACAGTGGAGAATTTGAGAAATACACCGATGCATTACTCAAGGCGCCCAAATATACGATCAGTGGGTGCAGTTCTGTATATTTCGCCAACAATTATATTTACCTGTACCCTCTCCGTCTGATCCCTGTCAATGATTATGAGGAGGTTTCGTGTGTCGTTGAAGATTCGAGAGGAGATGGTGCGTGCCTGGTGGCGTCTGAAGAATGGGAAATTCTGTAATCACACCGCCAAAATTATGCCAGACCAAAATTCGTTATGTTTCAAGCCCCTTGTAATATGTGAAATGTTTTGTCCTCAGCACTAGTCATACGCATTCGGAGAGTACTTACAAATTACTTCCTATCCCCACCAGTCTTGCACATTCCATTTTGGCTTCAAATTTTGCTCTGGACGATATGGTGCATGTGTCTCATGTCAGCTCCCCTCGAGTCTTACAATCAAATATGTTTCACGCCAGTGTTATAGCCTTATTTTATTCTATGCATTCAATCATACGCATTCATTTTTTTCATGCTCACTAATCAGTGAAGACCTCAATTCCCTAACAGGGAACGGAGCAGCGCGTCGTGTTGTTTATTGTGTGCATGTGCCTCGTTTGCGTCGCACACGCTCCGGGTTCTCGCAAATTCACGCTGTCGACTGCCCCGAGAGACCGATTCCATTCTCTACTCTGGGCTGTGGAAGGCATGAACAACAAGAAATGCAGGGCAGTATTTCCACCAGAATTGGGTAAATGACAACAGTTCAATGAAGAGCGATGAAGCAAGAATGAGAAAGAACTAAGAGCTGGTGAAAGGGGTTCGCCTTTTAAAAGTGCTACTTTCCAGTCTCTGTGTATTGGGTGAATTATTTTCGCTCGCTCATACACATCCAAAATTCCATCCCTAGTCACGGGGCCCTGAAGAGAGGTATCATAACCGCGCATCTCCACTTCTTTTGAGTCCTAAGTCCCAAGAGAGGCGAAATGGACAGAAAAGAAGTGTGAATGGAAGAGGCCGCTCTACGATGGGTAGTTCTTGCAAGACTTTTAGAATATGCCCAATTTTTTATCTGTTACGAAAACTAAAACTGTGTTCAGAAACACAACAATAGGCACACATGTCGTGATATCTGCTCGTTTGCTCCATTGGTCAAGAGAGAACAGCAGCAATCAAACCCTTCCCTTCAAGTGTTGTCGCCATTATCCAAAGACTGAAGCCAAAGAGGAGTCAAGTGGGTCATCAGCCCGGCCAGATACATGACATAGTTAGAGATAGGGGAACAAGAGAGAGCCCAGACGGTCATACTGTAGATGACTCAGTTTATGATCGCGGTCAGCTTCCTATGGTACTCTAGCACGAAACGGTGCAATAAAACAAGGACTCTTTTCTTTGGGAAACAACTAAACGCATGCACTACTATTATCGGGTAGATGAGCAAAAAAAAATGTGCATTTTCAGCATTGCGTTATATGTTTCATAAGAAGCATTTAGGAGTTTCTTAGTTGTCGTTTCGATCCACTCGTGGTTTGTCGGAGAAAATTAGAAAGATATATCATTTCATCCGTCAATCTCGCAACTATGAACCACTTCACCAGTAGTTTGAACTCTTATCTTTGTAGTTTGATCTTTATACTCTGTAGTTTGATCTCACCTGTTTACGGCCAAGTTCATTTGAAAACGGCGCACGTTGTTGTCGTGGTGTGCGTGCTCGAAGCAGAAGAAGGCCGTGGCGCCGAGGAAGAGATACACCTGAAGTTTGGTATTTGTTCTTTGTTCTTAGTTCTTAGTTCTTTGATCTTTGATCTTTACAACTCACCCCAAGTACTATGATGAGCAGGAATGGTGCCACTTTGCGGACAATGGGCGAGGAGAGAACCGTGTTGGTGGATGTTCGCACGCGTTCGAGTAGCATCTGAATTAGAAAATGAAAGAGTTTGACAAATATGCATTAAATTACAAAATACAAATGGTTTTTAATCTGAAAATAGGTTGTTCGAGACTTCAAAACTAAATTATTAGAGTACGAAGCCAAAAGGACATCGGACATCGACGCAGTGCCAGGTACTTAATGAATACTTGAAACATTAGATAAACATGATGAACGGAGGAGAATGTGTGAAAATTCTCAAGAAGACAGCCATTTGAATGTGTTTCACAAAGTGTATAACAATTCTTTTCTAGTGATCTTTCTGATTGTCGCTAGGTAAATTAGTTCGCGAAAATATGAAACAACTTAAAATTTGTTTGATTCAGTCAACTGGTACAGCTTAGCCTGACAGAACCTGGAATACAAGTCTAATTTTCGAGAAATTAAAGCGTTTCTGCGTTTCTTATGTCAAATGGAACACTGAAAAGCATCTGCAGAGCGTGGAAACGCGTATATCTAGAGAGTAAACGGAAACAAGAGACGAAGACCACGAAACAGTTCCCCGGGGAGCCGTCATTAGTCCGCAATTGTAAAATAGAGGTTCTACGTTCGATTATTAGTGGAGCAACTGCTTTTGATTCCAAAATAAAATTTCTTTTGAAGAAATTGTCTTTTCGTTGCAAAAAATTATGCTTCAAAAGCTGCGAGTCCTACAATGGCACAGACAATTAACGAGTAGCCTCGCTTGGAAAATCAGGACAGCAGCGCCGTGGACTGTTGCGCCATCATGACGAAATGTCATCATTACGGCGCAAATGTCCATGGCGCAGTAGTCTTTCACACGAAGAAACATGTCAAAACCCGCGCGTCTTCGTCGGAATCTTTCCAAATTGTGTGTGGAAATCTGCTCCGAGTCAAATGGAGAAAGAGTCAAAGAGGAGGGAAAAGAAGGAGGAGTCAGGGATTGCGCATAGATTTTATCTCATTCCCCTCCCTTAAGTAACCACAACAATGGCCGTCTGATAACGTGTCTCGCACGGAAAACCTTGGATACGGTACCTTGTTCGCCCGATCGATATGCGAGACGAGGACACGAAACGAGGGCATTCGCTGTGG
>JACMIF010004892.1:0-11544 GCA_014805445.1 Diplogasteroides magnus | reverse complement strand
TACCCTACTATCACTATAAAATAGGATATTAACATAGCCTTTCATATTCTTGATATAACATCAATAATACGAGATCGGGTAATTATGGCGCACCCTGTAAGATAATCGCATGATTTATTACAGTGGATTTTGGGAAATAATGAATAACTTGTTGACAAAAATCAAGTAGCGAAAAGGCAAAGTCAGTGTTTCCTACGTAATCTAGGGGGCAATTCTTTATCTTTTAAGAAACATCTTTATCTTATCTTATCTTTATCTTTATATTTTTAAAAAACATGCACCAATCATCTAAACAACGAGAATTGTTGTTTTATTTTATATTTCTGTCGAATTTTTTCAGCACTCTGGTAGCCATGTCTTGTGGCTTTGTCCTTCTCATTCTGACCCTCATCCTCATCAATTGGAAGTGCATCAAGAATATGCACTAAACAATTCCCATTTTGCTGTCCTGAATAAAGCCTTCATATCTATATCTCACATTACAAAACTTATAATAAATATTTTAAATATGTGTTTATCAGTTTTATGGTAACCTGAGCATGATTTTAGTGCTGTTCTTGGAATATTCCCATATACCAACATTGCGAATTTTATTATGATCCCTTCATTTGACTATTCAAACCAAAAGGTAGAATTGGCAGAATTTTACACTGAAGGCACATAAACACTTTTCCCTTCCAGGTCGACGGTATTGCGACGAACGAAACAATCGATGTTCGCTGCATGGAAAATCCAACGACGACAGCCACGACTACTACAGAAAAGATGAAGGAGGATACATTCCCGTAGTAAGATATTCACATGCTTTATTACATTGACAGTTTGGAAATATAGCTTAACGAACTTATTGACAAAAATCATTTAGCGAAAAGTTAATGTTTGAGAAATTATACGCAAACTGTCAAATGTAATTTGGATATATTTATTAAAAATTTGGGGCGAGGTGGCTCAGTGGTTAGGGCGCCACATTCTCATTCCGACAGCCCGGGTTCAACCCCCGCCCCTGCCCAACCAAGGCGCCATCCCTCCGTGGGTCGGGCAATTGGTAGCGGTGCCCGCGAACAAAGATCCCCTGGAGAAAACGCTTGGAACGCCAGGGTGTAATTCCTAATCGACTGGCCCACAGTCCACCGGCAGGACCACCTCCCCCTTGGATTATCCCCCTGACCCCGGAATAAAGACTTTATTAAAAATTTAAAACAAGCGACTCAACGTCTAATCAAGGAGAATTTGTTGGTATTTTTTTATCGATTTTTGTATTTTTCAGCACTCTGGTGGCCATGTCTTCCGGCTTTACCCTTTTCATTTTGACCCTTATCGACATCAATTGGAAGTGTATCAAGAATAAGCCCTAAGCAATTCCCGTTTTCCTGTCCAGAATAAAGGCTTCATATCTATATCTCAGATTACAAAACTCCACGAAAATGCGAATTTTAAATTGGTGTCTGCCAGTTTTATGGTCGCATCATTTTTTTCTACCTAAGCTATTCTCTCTCACAGTCACTTTTGAGGGAGATTAATCGCGCAGCAGGGTGGCATCCAGGTGTGAGGCTCGTAACAGTTCAGGTAGGATGCATGATAGGAACAATTTTTATCTTCACATCATCAACTCAATTTCGATATTCCTTTATGCAATTTTTTCCGCACTGTCATTAATGTAATGTAGGATGTGTAATAATTTTTCATTCAAAAATAATCCAACTTTCCTATGGTCTCTTCAATATTCGATCCATGCATTACAGTGGTGAGGTCGATACAATATTTCTTTGCCATTCCTTCGTCGAATTCAGCAAGATCTTAAAAAGTTCGATTTTATAGGTAATTACTCTCCATGGCATGAAAAACCAATAAAACGAATGATAGGTTTTATAATAATAAAAAAACATTGGGTGTGCATCAGCCCTTTCTTACTTCTGTTTATAAACAAGTTTTACAGGCCGTACCTGAACTGCGTTTCGAATCCCCCCCAATGTCAATCCACTGACAGCGTTTAATACAATTTCGTGTAGGTCTTCTCTGGTCAAAAGGCATTCAAGTTGAGCATCCGTCATGCAAAAATCCTGGACCTTGAGAACTCCGCAGCCAGCAACTAAATTCTGTTATGACAGGCCTTCCATCATTACTAAAACTTACCTGACCAAAATCGATCCTCCTTCGGAGCTTCATTATGCCTTTGAAAGATAATCGTAAGCTCACACCTCGGATTATAAATCAGCTCGCAGTACAGAGGTTATAATCTCTTTAAACAAGAGAGCGTATTTTTGGATAATTCTAGCCTCACCAATCTCATCGGAGCTGCGGTTTCTCACTTCGATTGAAAACCGATTAGGTAGGATAGAACTTCCCAAAATGCGTTCCTATTTCAAAGCTGGAATATACAACTGAATAATAGATCCCTTACCACTGGGAATGCAAAACACACTGAGGCCGACGGACGCATCAACTCATGTACTTTTCGCACATGTGAAGTGCGTCGAAATGTTGAAGGTCGATAATAATGCTACCACTTGAACTAAAATTGCACCTTGTCTTCTCACATTGTCTATTTTATAATGCGAGCCGAATGACACAAGTCATTCGATCCAAAATAGAGGCTAATCTCGTCTGAAAATATAAGTAAAATCGCTGCAAATTTGATTTTGACAATGCTTACTTTTTCCTTGGCGAATCCAATTGATGCATGTGCCTTCGTCTTGTGAACCAATGTAAGGCATAAAAGTAAGAGTCACTTTTCGTCTGAAAATTCTATTTTTCACAACAATGTGAAAAATAACATTTTTTTTACTTTAACGCACTGTTTCGAAAGAAGGAGAAGAAGATGACCAAGATGAGAAAATTTTATTTATGCATAGGCCCATAGTCGTAATAGATCTATGTACCTCTTATACGACATCATTGGCCGCTGATCGATGGCCTCGCGAAGTGAATGACAGGTTAGTCGCAATTTGTTGACATGAACCGTGTCGATATTTGAAACGATTTGTTGGGTGACCGTCGTTGGAAGCATTGAAAGTGAAGGCTCACCAAGCAACCTGAATGTGTTTTTAAAATTTATTTTAATTTGAATGCAAAGGAAGTAAATGAAAGGCGAAAGCACCTTTTCTGTCCAAATTCTCGTTTCCGCGGCATCGCTCACTTCTTGTGTTTCCTCCATTTCCAGAAATGAATTAAACTGTAATATAAGCATCAAACAATCACAAACACAAACACAAAGCAGTGACATCATTCAAAAATGGCGCTGCGAATATGGTTGGAGACAGACACGGATCGAATCGCGACGCGGAATGGCTTGGTCATTGTGATTGGAAAAGAAAGGGGAAAGAGCGGCCATTCCTTGTGCCAATGGGTGCGAATCAACACCCAGGACTGTTGGGATGGGTAGGGGAACGGCACGATCGATTAGCGAGAGGGTGAATAGAACGTGTTATGATAACTGGCTGTTGTTGTAAGGGAGAGTTGCGGTCCGCAGTATTGTGCCACATGCAAGAACAAACCGGTCTAATAACTTATATAATGTTCGTGTTGCATATTTTTCAGGCAGAAATACACGAAAAATACGCGAAAAATGGGTTCTAATATGTTATAGATTGCGTGTTGCATACATGAACACCGTCTGCCTCTTTTTCCCCCGCTTCAAACCCCGTTGTCTCTCGCGGCATTTCTACCGTACATTGAACTGAACAGTCAGGGATTTCGCAGCGGGAGACTAAACTTCAATTGTGGTGTAGTATTGTGGTGTGCCGAGTGCGTTTTTGTTCTTGCATGTGAGAACCCCTTTTCACAATACTGTGCTCTTACAACAACAGCCCGGAATCATAACACGTCCTATTCACCCTCTCGCTAATCGATCGCGCCGTTCCCCAACCCATCCCAAGAATCCTGGGTGTTGATTCGCACCCATTGGCACAAGGAACGGCAGCTCTTTCCCCTTTCTATTCTACTCACAATGACCAAGCCATTCCGCGTCGCGATTCGATCCGTGTTTGCCTCCAACCACATGCAGCGCCATTTTTGAATGATGTCACTGCTTTGTTTTGTGTTTGTGATTGCTTGATGCGTATATTACAGTTTAATTCATTCCTGGAAAATGGAGGAAACACAAGAAGTGAGCCATGCTGCGGTAACGAGAATTGAGACAGAAAAGGTGCTTTCGAAAAGCCTTTCATTTACTCCGTTTGCATTCAAATTAAAAAATTTTAAAAATTCAGGTTGCTTGTGAGCCTTCACTTTCAATGCTTCCAACGACGGTCACCCAACAAATCGCTTCAAATCTCGAAGCGGTTCATGTCAACCAATTGCGACTAACGTGTCAGTCACTCCGCGATGCCATCGATCAGCGGCCAATGATGTCGTATAAGAGGTACTATTATATTTCAACTATGGGCCAATGCATAAATAAAATTTTCCGAGGTCATCTTCTCCTCCTTCTTTCGAAACAGTGCGTTAAAGTAAAAAAAATGTTATCTTTCACATTGTTGTGAAAAATAGAATTTTCAGACGAAAAGTGACTCTTACTTTTATGCCTTACATTGGTTCACAAGACGAAGGCACATGCATCAATTGGATTCGCCAAGGAAAAAGTAAGCATTGTCAAAATCAAATTTGCAGCGATTTTACCTATATTTTCAGACGAGATTAGTCTCTATTTTGGATCGAATGACTTGTGTCATTCGATACAGATCGGTTACTTCATCGTACGGCCAAACGATGCATTGCTATTCTCTGTAGGAAAGGAAACGATAAAGGAAACATTTGTGGGTAAGACTGACGAAGAATGCGTTGATTGGATAACGAAAAGGTTGGCTCGCATTATAAAATAGACAATGTGAGAAGACAAGGTGCAATTTTAGTTCAAGTGGTAGCATTATTATCGACCTTCAAAATTTCGACGCACTTCACATGTGCGAAAAGTACATGACTCGATGCGTCGGCCTCAGTGTGTTTTGCATTCCCAGTGGTAAGGGATCTATTATTCAGTTGTATTTTCCAACTTTGAAATAGGAACGCATTTTGGGAAGTTCTATCCTACCTAATCGGTTTTCAATCGAAGTGAGAAACCGCAGCTCCGATGAGATTGGTGCGGCTAGAATTATCCAGAAATCAATGCAGATTTACCACTGGCGAAGCAGTACGAGCTGATTTATAATCCGAGGCGTGAGCTTACGATTGTCTTTCAAAGGCATAATGAAGCTCCGAAGGAGGATCGGTTTTGGGCAGGCAAATTTAGCAGTGATGGAAGGCCTGTCATAACAGAATTTAGTTGCTGGCTGCGGAGTTCTCAAGATCCAGAACACTATGTGGCCTGGGGATTCTTGCATGACGGATGCTCAACTTGAATGCCTTTTGACAAGAGAGGACCTACACCACATTACATTAAACGGTGTCAGAGGATTGACATTGGAGGGGATTCGAAACGCAGTTCAGGTACGGCCTGTAAAACTTGTCTATAAACATGATAGAAGAAATAAAAAAAGGGCGAATGCATATCCAATGTATTTTTTCAAATATTCATTCGTTCTTCTGCTTTTTCATGACATGGAAAGTACATAAGTGATCCTATAACATAGAACCTATAAAATCGAACCGCGTAATTTAGATCTTGCTGAATTCGACGAAGGAATGCCGTATGCATAGTATGTTCGGTGAATTTGCCAAATTGAAGACCTTCAAAACTGTGATGCGCAAGCAAATTGGAATCGAAGAAATAGTACCGTTCCGATCATCCGAAGCGAAAAGACGCGAATTTTCATCATACCGCATGCTTCGTTTCAATTTCGACACCCGCTCCGTTGTTATTTTAGCAAACAAATATTGTATCGACCTCACCACTGTCATGCATGGATCGGATATTGAAGAGACCATAGGAAAGTTGAAATATTTTTGAATGAAAAATATTACACATCCTACATTTCTTTAATGACAGTGCTTAAAAAATTGCATAAAGGAATATCAAAATTTAATTGCTGATGTGAAGATAAAAAAATTCTCCTATCGTGCGATTGTTCTCTTTCATATTTACTTCTTCGTCATCTCAGCTGTTGCTCTTCTCCCAATGCTGCCGAAGGATCCTCTCAAGTGCTTACGAAACAAATTTGTTCAGCATGAAACCTACTCCCCCCCACGATAGTTTCGTCTATGCACCCTATCACGATAGTATAGGTCGTATGCGATAGTTTCTTGTAGAGTGGGGCGAAGGTGAAATGTGCTGACCGATCCCGTTGGAAGAGATGATGTGAGAAATGAACAGCTCGAACAGAGGAAAGGTAACCTGCGTCTCTATTATATCTCTCCTATTTTCTATGAGTGGTCAGACAGTTGATTAAACATATTCCAACACGAATCTATCGTGTTAGACGATACTATCGGCTAAATCACCTTCTATCCACCGAACAGTCCCACGATGCAATCTCTCCAATAGCGCACAAAGCAGCTCCGCATCCTTGGTTAAGTTCACGGCTGACATGTGTCCACGTCTTTAGCTGATTTTCTTTAAAGTAAGAGGTCAGTGATCTAAAGGCGTGGTATTCGCGCGGGGAAATGTCCGGAGAGTATGGACGATGACTGATCTGCTTGATACCCCAGCCGCGCCGTTTGCAATTTTCATTTCACCATTATGTCGCATTGTCCATGGCGCGGATGTCGTTTGTCCGTTTCACTACTCCCGCTTTTGTCAACTGAGATCTCCAATAGTGTTTATAAAACGGTAATTTTATGCGAGACACATCATTTCTGATTCGTCTAATCTCCGAAGAGCTGTTGTCTCAACTTCAAAAAACGAAAATTTAGCCAGGATCCATTTGGATCCGCCGGCTCCGCATGGACCCAGGTACCCGCATGCACTCTCTTCATTCTTAAGATCCATATGGATCCGAGCGGCCTCATTCATTCCTCGCCGGGTAACCCGGATCCAAATGCGACACCCTAATTCTTGCCTATGGTCGATGTGCCTGCTACAGGAAAGACGCGTGTCTAAAACGATAAATACCATACGTCGGCCGTCGACCTCACCAATGCCCGAAATTCAGTAATGAGCGTAATTGAAAATTAAAGTTTTATTTTGAATATTTTTCACTTACGATTCTTCACCCCATGCTTACATCTGTTGCTTCTGAATTGATATCCGGTTTGTTCCTTATTGTCATTTGACAGCTTAGACTGACTTATTCAGTTTTGTTCGATGAGTTCATTTATTATTGTGGAAAACGGAATTGATAAACTCCGTGTCTCTTGTCGATTATCCGAACATATTAAGAGGCTGTGAAACATATCTGAATATTACTGTGGCCATGAGATATCCATCGATATTTCGTTTGTTACATGTTCAAATGTATCTAAAATTATTTTAAAAATCAATTTTAATTAGTCCGCATCAAAATAAGTTGCAAAATAAATCAAATTCGCAATATGTTTCGCAATAGGACTTCAGATATGTTTCATGGTACCAATATATAGAAATTTAGACTTGGCGATCAGACTTTGAGACCGCCAGAATGTCACATGTGTACCCGCTATATCAAGTCCGTTTTCCACAATAATATATCATAAATTGTGCACTATGCTTTTAGCAACCATCTGTGTCCAAGTGCCTGCACTTCCTTATGTGATCGAAATAAAGTAAACAAATTGCATCGTCTGTTCCAAAAGTCACTGATAGCCACGCCGTACGCGAAGCACCAAATCGGTTGAGAAGAATGAAGATGAACGAGATGGTTGCTGACTAGAGTATCGCATGCGAGTTTTTTAGTGTATTCGTCATGTCTCTACTTTCTGAGGTGCGGTTGTGATTGCATTTTATAGACAACCGCACCGCGGAGAGTTGAGAATAGAGACAGGACGAATGCACTTAAAGACTCGCATGCGACGACACCCTATTGATGACGTCTTGTATAATTCAAATCATGGTACATTATGCAATTTCACCTCATCATCATAGGGAAATATCGATAACAGCCGATCATTTCATTTCATTCGCCCGTTGCCGCCGGTTGGCTCTCTTCTTTTTTCTAATTTTTGGTAATTAACGATCGATAAACGCCAAATCTGATCGCCAATCGTTCAGAAAAATGAGCACGGCTTCTACTCGTCGTGCGGTCAACAGAACACCCAAGAATCAAGTGATCAGTGGACCCATCCAGGAAGAATTGTAAGTGTTCTCTTTTATCGCTTATAAATCGGTAGTAAAGCGCATTTCTCATTCGTCAAATTTCAGCGGAGTTCCAAATAGCTGACCATGATGATAAAAAATGATGCGCATTTATTGTTCAGTTCTTCCCAGCAATATAAGATTTTTCGGCACCGTCCCAAAGATTAGGGAACGACTTTTGGAACGACTTTCCGCACGAGAGTTGAAAAAATAAACTTTTTAAAAAATAAACAAATGAGCCTATCTCTAAGGGACCAGGACCAGTTTGCAACATCAAGGTGCAACGCCTTCTATGCAATAAGGGCTATACAATTATCCACGACTTCGAATTGGCATGTATGCGCATCTAGTGAGGATAACATGATATCGCAATGCAATTGATTACTTTTACAGTTCTTAGAAATGGGAAAAGTGAAAGGGTGCAAAGAGTTTTCGGGCACTCTTATATAATATAATGGGTATTGCTTGTTGTAAAACACTACTGAACATGCAGTCTGGTGAATAAAGTTTAGGAGAAATTCGATATATCAACCGATTCGTCTTTGTTCGATTTCTGATCCAGGGAACGAAGAAACGTTGCTGTTATATATTTTAGATGTCCCGTCCACCACACATCCTCCACATTCTTCTTTTCATTCTTTCCACTGCTCTGTTTCTGCTGCTAACAAGGTGGTCGTAAATTATATTGATGTTCCTGAATGTTTGCTTTGTAATTAAACAATTATGATTTGGAATGGGCATGAGACGGATGGAACGTTTGATATATTATTTTTAAAAATAAAAGGGGAGAATGACAAAAGCGTCATATACGCTTGTGCCATAATTGTGAAGTGTACTCTTGAATTGCGTCATAATGGCGATCTTTTCGTTTCACAATTATGGCGCAAATGTGCATGGAGCTTCAATCTTTCCCACGTTTATACCTACTTTTTCGTTGCGCAGGAATGACAGCCACCGAAATTTCGTGAATGAAAGACGAGAAAAAAATCATTTCCGTATGATGAAATATTATACCGAAGAGAAAACACCTTTTTCTCTAATTCGATATCAAGAGGACTAATTTGATAACTTTCAGCTAAACCTGAGTCTAAAGCGAGTCTCGGAGCCGAGACAGTGCTAATTTATTCTACCTGAATGATAGTGTCCAGATCCCTGACAATCGCATTGCTGGCTGGCAAGAACCCGCGTGGTGCAGCGTGATGCTCAGGTCTGGATATTTTTCGATTTAAAAAAATAATAGCTTCAGGAAATGAACCTGTGAGAGGGCTCTTGACGATCGCATTCCAGATTATTATGTGCAAATTCGAAAGAAATTCCTGTTGCGACTTCGTGCTGAAGAAACTTCTAGGCTCATAGGATCATAAATAAATAAATAAATAAATAAATATATAAAATAAAAATACATAGAAGATAATCGTCTATATAGCATACAGGAACGACGAAAGATCTCATGGAATGCATATTATTATTTTATAGTATATATATTAATAATATTTCACCATAGTGATAGCCAATGACAGTAAATCCACATTTAGAGGACACGCATATTGAGTATGAAGATATCCGGCAGGACAGTATTTCGGCGTTGCACCATATTCACTGTGGGATGTTGATCTTGACAAAGCACTACCAAGATCAACGATCTTCACTTCACCGCTGCCACTTATCATTACATTAGCCGGCTTGATGTCTGCAAAATGAGTATGCACATTACTTAGGCATTAATCAATTTTATTTTAAAATGTTAGAATGTTGGGCACTTTAACCAAGGTGGATCGGCGCAATGAAGCTGATCTAAGAGAGTGAGAATCTTTCGAACGAAGTTGGCTCGTTTTCCAACTTAGCATCCAGTGCCAAAATGGGTGTTGTAATCTTAAAACTTGAAAAAATGACCAATTTTCAAATATTTTAAATAAGGAATGTATAACGATTCATACCTCTGTGAGTAACATTCAATTCTTCGTTGAGGTAAAATATTCCGCTTTCAAGCTAAAAATACAATGATGACGAAATGTTTACTGGCAATGAAGCCATTTCACGGAGATTCAATAGGGTTTATGGCGACGCTGTCTCTTTACTCTCTCTCTTCACCACTTTCTCCCAACCAGTGCTGGGACTTTCTTGGTTCTTGTTTCTTGAAATTTCTTCATTTCTTGATTTTTTGCAGGAAAAATTTCTTGTGTAAATTTCTTGGATTTTTGTCAAGAAAATTTTTCACTAAAATTAGTGAAAAATTAGGTGTCGAAATTACTTTTGAGAAATTTAGTTGGATTTTTCGTTTGAAATGAGTTTTTTCTTCAAATTAACCAGTTGCGAAACCGACAATTCACTCTGAATTGGCCACAAACAACACAGATAAATATGAATTCTACAGTTCTTCTCGTAAACAGCTAAAAAATTTCTCGACAATGCTTGTCTTGGTGTGACGAGTGCATGGTGCATATTTTTGATGTGCATTCCTCATTTACTAGGCTGAATCGCCGTGATTATGGGCTTACCGAAAAAATGTACTCAAAGCTTCTTTTAGGATTCTCAATTAGTCCTGTCTCCTCATTTCTTTGCACCAACTTGGCAAATTTGCTCAAGTCCAGTTCCAAATATTCCATGAAGATGAAATAGCGATCCGGAAATGGTTTCGACCATTTACAAATTATATTTTAAATAAACTGACTACGTAATATGAAGCTCCGATGAAACAAATCAGATCGATTGAGTTACCGATAGTGTTCAAATTATGAATTTCACGTTCGTACTGCGCTCTTCTTTCGTCATTTTTGCTTATTTTGCCTACGACGATCTAGAATTTTACGATGACGAATTTTTCCACTCACTACTTTAACTGCAATCTTTTTAGCCTTCAAACTGGGAACGAGGTCTTGGGCTTCATTTTGAAACACCGAAGCATTCGACTTTCCAGCAAAATTTCCATTTTTAATTGCTGGAGTAATGCACGCTGGGTCGAATTCCACGATTGCGTTGTCTATGCGTAGAATGTTGAAGCTTAAAGAAATTTACTTTAATTTCAGACTATGTAATATATACATAGTATGTATATACACTGTCGGAAATAAGTATTCCACCAAACATTGTTGCTATGTTATCTCCGCTCTCAGTTTTCTAAAAAATCTGAAATTTTTTATTTACATACTAGACCTCAGGGGACGTTTGGGCCAAAATAGAACGACCCTGCATCTCGAGTGGCCGCTTCCCCATAAATAAAAGAAGGTTTACTAGTTGTTCAAAACAGTGTCATTTTGCAGTGAGGGGTAAAAAAATTCTTAAATTTTTACTGGAGGTATTTCACAACAAGAGTACTTCAAAACAACTTAGAATTGAATTTTAGGTCATTTCCCCTTTGCAGGAAAAATCCGCAAAAATGACCCCTTTTTTGCATTTTTTGG
>JACMIF010004891.1:0-11545 GCA_014805445.1 Diplogasteroides magnus | reverse complement strand
ATCGACCAACTTCGAAAAATCGCGCCGCGGCGCGTTATTGCGAAAGAGGCTGGTGATGGTGGCAGCTAGTGAGGTCTTGTGTGGGGAGTCTATGATAATCATGAGCAATGGCTAATATCAGGTTGAAATGGATGTGAAAGGAAGTTTCACCATTACTTATGATTCAACCTAATATATACATATATCTACATTCAGGCAAGAAGCACGGCACTATGTATAATATAATAGGTAGATATGTAATAGGGTTTCTAAATCGGGAGTAGAGTGCATTCGTCTGTTGTCTGATTCTCGAGGAGCGGTTGTCTCATTCATGCAACAGACAACCGCTCCTCGTGAATCAGACAGCAGACGAATGCTCTCTACACAATTAGAAATCCTAATATGTAAATAGGTACAACATTTGTACTGCGCAATATTGTCAGCTTTCAAACCGTTCATAAGTCTTCATTTAATCTTCTAACATTCTTTAGAGATGAAATTCGGTGCCCTTATGCTGATATTTCTCTCAGTCGTCAGTCTTCAGTCTCCTGCCTCAGGCTATAAGTTGCCCGACTGCAATCCGTATCGTGGGAATCCGGAGCCAGGGTATGTGTTCGTGATCTCACTTTATTGTGAATTGGGATTACTGCAGGCGTTGCATTGATAACATATGCGGTCTTTGTTGCAGAATGTTTGTAGTGAGTTTTTATATTATTATCACTTCTCATTTTCTGGAGGTGAACATGAAAAATTCAGTTCCATTCTTCTGTGTGCTTACCCGGCGACATATGCGAGTGCCTTTGATGGATGCTTAATGGAGACTGCTATTCGGATCATCAAATGGATGGATCCCTGGCAGTCCTGAATCATTGTTAAACCTCAAAATGGATAAATGCATCATTTGTCTTGCTTTTCTCAATTTTGTCAAATGAATGTACCATCGTTGTCGCACCCAAATTTATCATTTAGATGCTCTTTATGGCAAATAAGAACTGCAATCATGGCTCAGTCGCCCAGAACGTGCTTCATAATAGCTGTAAAAGGTTCAACCCCCACTGGCGGGGTTTTATTAAAAAATATCTGTTACAAGAGTTGTACTATTGAATGAACTTATTTGTAGCGCTATAACATATATGAAACTTTTGAAGATTATTCGTTAATCTACAGAGACCCACTCGCTGTACCGAGTCTCCAGCAGTTCGAAGAACCACGTTTTCTCACTACTCATGCCTTGTCCAGAGTAGTAGAGAGAGAAGAGTTCAGTTCAAATATGCTTAGTTCCCGCAAGGTACGCTCACGTTTTGTAGCGGTGACTCGTTTTTCTCTTGTCACAAGTTAAACGCGGTTTAGTTACCCAAGTTTGATATTAAGAACCCGTAAATGGTATCAAGAAGTGGAAAGAGCCTTGAACTAAACAGTATGAATGCAGACAGACATGGTAAATGTGCTACCACATCAATCGTTAACTCTAGGTGAGGCCCATCGGTAAAACCGGCTGCTAGGTAGTAGGACTACGTAACCCTGCTTGTCCAAAGTGCTTCTGGGTATGCTACCTTTCGTAACCGTAGTTAATACCAAACAACGCCTAGGCCAACCAGACAGACATGCATAGGATGTAAACATGAGCGAGGAATAGCGGTTCTACGCATCGGATTGTGGCTGGGTTTCTAAATCAATCGTAAAGTGCATTCCTAGCTCGTCTATTCCACTCGGAGCGGTTGTCTTTCGCTCGTAGAGACGACCACTCCTCGGAGAATAGACGAATGAGAAATGAACATAAAATTATGCAGAACGCACAATTACGGGTTTAGAAATACTCGTGTCAATCAACTGGTGGCGTATACAAACGTCGACTGTTACTTGCTCATTGCGCAACTCCCGATTCTGGGGGAGTTGCTCCCCCATTTCTTTTTGTTACCATTCATTTCATGTCCACTTCCCTCCACACCAAGAATGGTGGAACATCTCTCTTCGCACTACCTCTCGCTCCTCCTATCCTTCATCACTTCTGTCCACATATGGTCAACAGTAGTGAAGGCAGATGGAATTCGAAAGTTCATTCCATCCCTCTGTGCCCTCCATCGGTCGTCTCTATGCGCCAGGTACAACCGCACGATGGAGGGCACAGAAAGATTAAATGAACTTTCGGATTCCATCTGCCTTCACTAGTCAACAGGGTCGTGCCTAGGGAAGGGAATCCAAGCAGAAAGGCACATTTCTGTCGTCTAATTTCCTCCTAGATGTTGTCTCTACCACGTGATGTACAAGCGCTCCGAGGAAAATAGACGACAGAAAATGCACTTCTGCTTCCTTTCCCTATCCTACTCCTGTCCAGATGGTCAGCAGTGTCTTGTTTTCGTCTTCTTTTGACCCGTCCCTTTCACTTGTCTCCTTGTACTTCTTCTTTCCTTACTTGTTTCAATTGCTCACGTGGGTATTGATTTTCACTAGGGTTTCCAAATCGGTGTTCAAATTCATTTCTGATTCTTCCATTCTCCGCGGAGCGGCTGTCTATCGCTCGTAGAGACAGAATGGAAGAATCAGAAATGAATTTGGTTACCGATTTAGAAACCCTAATTTTCACGGATATTGCAGATTGAAGAATGAGAGCGTGGGCAGTCATTGTGCTGTCTCTATCTCTATTGAAGCCCTTTCACGCTCTGTTCAGGGATCATGACGTCATACAACCCGAGAGCAGGGTCAGTTCATTAGATCACAACTACATAGGGATTCTAAAACGGTAAATTTGTTGTCATTCGTCTCCGGAGCGCGGTTGTCTCACCCCATGATAAACGACCGATCGGCGGAGAAGAATGACTACAAACCGTTATTGAACAACTCCTGATCACAGCTATCAATCACCTTGAAGCATGCTAACTAGTGTGAATCCCTGAGCGAATCCCCAAGTGCATTTCGTCAAAAATGAAAAGTCGTTTTGCTATCGGCTCGAGTGATCCCACCCTAGTCTCTGACGCATACTTAGACATGGCCGCACGATAGAAAACAGAGAGATTGAATTAACTTTGGGATTCACTCCGCCAACACTGTCTCCAACTCCCCATTTCGCCAAGAGTTAGCGGCAATGATTTATAAAATTCTTTAGTTATTTATCTGTTGTTCACACCAGGGGTTCAAAATCGGTAGATTGGTCATCGTTAGGGATCGCATTATGGAACGTAATTGACAGCCGTTCATTTTTAGCCGTCTAACTCCATTCCTAGCGGTCCTGTCTCACTTCGCAGAGGCAACGGCTAGGAATGAAGTTAATCAGCTAGAAATGAACATCTGTCAATTTCTGAGTCAATTCACGGTCTAGAGTAGGGTGGGCGTGTGAGGAATACATGAGGTATTCCTCTAACCGCTCCATGGAAAGAGAGAGAAGAAGAATGAGAGTGCGGCATTCCTACCTCATTGTACATGTTTTGAATAGCCGCTCTATCATTATTCCTTCCTCTCTTCCCATAGAGCGGTCAGAGGAATACCTCATGTATTCCTCAGACGCCCACCCTAGTCTAGAGACTAGAGTTCACAAGTTGCAGGAAGGTTCTATTGCTGAAACACTTTTGGCTGAGCTGCACAAATACCATACGATGAGAATGGTCGTTCAGGCCAACAGACAATGTGATCTCATAACTTTTGGTTAGTCAAATCTATTTTTTCTATATGGCCTCAACTGACTTTAAAACGTGACAGTCCAGAAATACCTAAGTAGAGGAATGGACCTCGGAAGACGTGCTCACAGCCATTTGCAAACCGTCATGCAAAGCCTTTCCAATTTTCCGGTAATATGTATAATTGGTATAGCCAATTATACATATTATATAATAATTGGCTATACCAATTATAATTTTTGTACTTATACCCTAGAGGTACAAAAATTTTGCGCTACGCAATATCGCCATCTAACCTTCTAACGTTCTCAGAGATGATCTTTCCCCGTGTCGTCACTCTTGTACCTAATGCCTCAAACGTTGTGTTGCCCGACTGCAATAAATTTGAGGGGTACGTGTTCGTGGTCTTAGATACTATGGGTTCAAAATCGGTAAATTTGTCGTCATTCTCCGCCGTGCTGTTGTCTCATTCTCTCATAGACGACCGCATGGCGGAGAAGAATGACGCGAAATTTACCTATTTTGAATCCCTGTTAGATACTTTGATTTTGTTAATTGTGAATTCTGCAGGCCGTGCTATCTTGATCGTTGCAAAGAGTGTTGTAAGGAAGATGGAGTGAGTTAATTTATTATATTATCACTACTTTTTCTGGCTGTGAAGCATGAAATAATTCGGGATGAACTCACTTAGGCACAGCGCCATAACTTTTTACATTCAGAAATTGGTGTGACTCCAAATAACAAAAATGTTCGCCGTAAAGAGACGAATATTTCGTTTTAAAATAGCAACATGAAATATTCACTGCGAAAACACTTATGTGGTTTGTGCCCAAGTATCGTTGTGCCCAATAGGGATTTGAAATCAATAGTGAAGTGCATTTCCCATTCGTCTATTCTCCGCTGACAATGAGCGGTCGTCTCTACAAGTGGATTAGACGAGTGAGGAATGCACTTTACTACTGATTTAGAAACCCTACTGCCCAAGTGAGTTCACCCCATCAATTCAGTTCGATACTGGCGCGTGCATCAACGACGAATGCGACTGCCATTGATGATTGTTTAATGGAGACCGCGAATCGAATCCCCGACCTGATCCTAGCGGTCCTGAAACATTGTTTGACATCAAAATTGATAAATACTTAATTTATCGTTTATATTGTCTTTATTGTCCATTATATGTATGCACCAGTATCATTGTGTTAAACGGAGTTGAAAGTCAGCCTCTATATGTTGAGTGTGAAACCTATTCGTTTCTCATGGCTAAAGGTCAGAGAAACGACGAAATAGCACGCTAATTTGAGAGTGCACAGTCGTCAACCAGATGGAGTGTGTGTACTCGGAATATCAATTTGGTTTTCCACAATAATATTTATAATAGTTGTCGCACCTGCATTTTTCAATTTTTTAGGTCAAAAAGTACTACTGCAATCGTTAAGAGCGTAGCTCTTGAAAACATCTCTCATTGTAGTTTATTTTTAATCTATTGGCAGGTGATGTAGCATGGGGCATGAAACTGTGAATGAAAAGGCATATTAGTCATCCTAACGGGAGTATTTATCAGAACCTCATTTCACAATAAATAGAACAGATGAAAACTATGCAAAAGTAAGTGCTAGGAACAATAGACGAAATAGCACGTAAATAAGTGAATGACATTCGATCAAAAACGTAGTGAGCGTTCTGGGGCAAAACAGCTGCGCTAGGTTGAAAAATAGATGCGTTATTCTTGACTCTTTTCATTCTTATTGATGACTGTGAAGGTCCAATCGATTGGCACTCCATCACGTTTCCACACTGACCACAGCGAGTGTCTGAAGAATGGGAAACTGTAGTGGGAGCCATGAATGCCATGGAATTTTGAGCCAAGAGGTGAAATGGACACTTTATGGCATATTGATTGATTGAATATGATCGGTTCTGATTGTAAAATTGATTTACGATTATTTATTTACTGAATGAGTACAGGTACTTGCCTCATAGTGCCGTTGAGGACGCGCGTGTTTTCCTGATCCACGTACTTGACCACTCGGAGTCCTTTCCTGAAAGGCAACATGGCTTGGATTAGGTTTTTCAATCAACAAAAACATTTTTCATTCGTCTAATCCCTGCAGAGTGGTTGTCTATCGAACGTAGAAACAAAGATCAGTTCTTACTCCAAGAATGTCTGCGCCATCTTCAACTCCACTGCGGTGCCCAGACCGCGTTCACGATATTCAGGAAGACAATGGAGGTGCATGAACTGCAAAATTTATTCCGATGGTTTTGAACAGTCTGAATCAGGGTAAATAATTTGAATTTTTTAAAAAAATTTTTCAACTCTAAAAAATCCGTATTCGAATTTTTTTCGAAATCTGAATAAGGGTTACCATGCCCAGGCACTGCGTCAGCTCCCACGCGACGATTTCTCCATTGAAAGTGTCTCTGACAGCCGTGTAGGGCAGGTTTTGGATTCGTTGTCTGAAAGTTGATTCGGTATTTATCTAGTACTCATTAGTGTCGAATCGCGATGAATTCTGAGGATTTTTTCGCGTGGGCGCCATGGACCCTTGCGCCATAGTGGTGAAATCGACGGTTGAAAATTGATTGCGCATCTCACCATTTTGGAGCAAAATGACATTCTGGCTTCCCTTTCACCCATTTTCCTCTCCTGCGCTGTTCTTCGTCCGTGGAGACGATAGCTCACAATAAATAAATAAAATTGTCAGTAAATATTCTTGAAATGTATGTTCTTGAAATGTATGATGAAATCAGATAAATAGAGGAAGCAAACCTCGATATATCAGTGGGAGTCGTCGATGCGTAGGTCCAGATTGAGTGAATCTTGTCCGTTTCTTCACTATGATCGATTTGCGTGAACTCGAAGTTTTCGGGAAGGCTGACTTTGGTCTGAAAATCAGAATTTTTTCCTGAAGCTTGAAAACTGGGTTGCATTCTCTCGCAGTTCAAATCTGTCATGTACGAAATGATTTGTGATTTGCGTCGTAATCGAATAAATGTCCACAGCGCCATGTATATTTGCGCCATAATGATGAAATGGATACTTGGGCAGTGAAATGATGGTGCTTTTGGGCATTTTACCATTATGGCGCAATTATCCTCTCGCCAACCACTCTGACCTCCATCGCGGCCTTCTGTTGTTCCTTCGTCATGTAGAAGAAGTGGTCAGTGAGGACGTTGTGCACATCCGTATCCGCAGAAAAGGCGGGACGATCACCGGAACAGAGCAGCGACAGGACCTGGATTTTTTCTGACTACAGTTGTCGCCAAAATAGTAATGAATGAGTTTGCGATAGGAAGAGAAGGATTACAGTAACTACACCGTACCTCATCTCTGACAGCCAGTTCGCAATCCAGCAGGAAGTGGCCGGTCTCGTTGAGAGTCTGCTGGATTTCCTCGAGAAGAAGAGGAACGGCCTCTCGAATGAGCGCGAGCTGGTGACCAGAAGTTGGGGTGCGGACGACTATGAAGGGACTGAAACAAATTGCGGTAATACTTTATTAATGATAGCGAATACTGTAAACTTTACGACGTGGGTGTACTATAGTCTCGCTTCTGACAGAAACAACAACAACAAGGTACGACAATTATGGATTGACTATGAAGGGAATGAAAATGACTACGGTAACTAACGCCCTCTTCTGACAATGACATGTTGTCTCAAGGTTGGTCGAAGTACTACAGTGTCTACATATACAGTTGGAGGAACTCACAATAATTTTGGATTTTCATCCACGATGAAGAAGTACACTGGACGATCGTGGGGGAAGCCGAAGAAGCGCATCTTGGAAGTCTGAATTGTCAAGTCTCTCAACGATGGAGTATCTCAATGCAGTCATTAACATATCGTGTGCGCTATCTAAGAAGCCTAACAATGAAAGCCATTTGCTCGGAGGATCGGAATAGAAGCAAATGGGACTTCTCACTGATTCCGGCCACATATTCTTCAGAATGAACGTGGTGACGTTGAGAAAAGTCTGGTTTTGTGGCGCTTCGATGCCGGATCCTGTACCAAATTCTCTATTTTGCTGCAATTTTAGCTCAGTTTTACCGTCATCCTCAGTAATCAAGCGGACGAGCTCTCGAATTTCTTCTTTTGAAGCGAAAGAACGGAGGGACATGGCGCTGAAATGTGTATTTTAGTGCCTTTTTACCTTTTCCCACTGCGCTAACGCCCCCGATTTCTCACCCCTTTTATAAGAGCCGCTCTCACTGTCGATTGCACAACGCTTATCAATGCGCATTTCATCACGTTCACGCGTGTTTGCTTTTCGAAAATGATGAGTTTGCGATTGCGCGCACTTTGGTACGGTAGCCGACGAGTCGAAACGTCGAACGAGGTTAAACGCACTCGCCACACTATAACACGTCACGTTTGTAAACTATTTTATTTGATGTGTTTAGGAGCTTGTAACGCTTCCAGTTTGTAAGAATTAGGGTTTATAAAACGGTAGTACATTGCGCTCGTATATGGTCGAAATCTGGTGGAACGGTGGTCCATCGCACGAGTGAGGGTCGCTCTTACTAGTTAGTGAAACGGACGACTGCACTCTACTACCGCTTTAGAAACCCTAGCGTTTTCGAGCTTATAAGGTTTACCCTTTTAGGAATGTGGTCCACTCTGATTGCCCTTCCCGTCATCTTCGCCCTTTCCCGTGCCGACGATGAGGTGGTCACATACGGCAGCGTCATCAAACTGCTGAACGCCCAGGAGGTTAGACTACCTTTTCACTGTTTTTGCAAGTTTTCTACATTCATGGACTGGGCTCATGCCCAAACCCGTTCCTGCAGGGTTGTCGCATATATCTGCAGTATGCTCAACGAAAATTGGCTCTATTCTAGTGCAAAAGATGACCATTTTGCTTTGCAAGGTGGTCCTAGGATGGTATCATGATTTTATCACTATAGTGCCCGTTTATGAGTTATAAAGGCGAATTTATGTGAAATTAAACTATTTTAATTAAAACATTGAAGGGATCTCGTCTGCACTCTCACGAGGTGAAGTAGGGCAGCGGCAGTGGACTGCAGTGAGTTTTGCGCTGCAGTTCGATTATTTGAGCTGTTGGAGTTGATCGACTATAATAGTAAAATTATGAACGTTATGAGTAATATAGATCCAAAAACTGATTGCCAGCCTTTTTATTTTGATCAGTAGGTAGCAGTGAGTTTTGCGTTTCAGATAAGCTATTTGAGCATTTGTAATGCAAAGTTCTTGATCGGACTGCCTCCTTGTTGTCACTATTTTGAGCCATATTTATCATTACCTATTAACCACGCATGATGTATTTTGATCGCGGCGTTAGACAGCAGTGAGTTTTGCGTTGCAATTCCCTTATTTGAGCCTTTGACATTGAATGAATGCAATTGACTTGACAATCATTTTGGATCTTATCATGAAAATTAGGAGTAAGGGAGGTCCAAAACTTGTTTGGTTGTGAGTGTATTAAAGTTTAGCAGTTACTTTTGCGCTGCAATTCATCTGTTTCAGCCAGTGAGAATCATTTTTTCCAATAAAATCCCCGCACAGATTTGGTCAAAAAACAAAGGACAATATAATAAATATGTAAGTAATTTAGATCGGTCACTGGCATGAAAAACTCGGACGACGTCAACTCGCACTTGATTTTATTATTCACTAGTTTTTTTAGGTTTTAAGAATATTCATTTTCTGATCTTATAGTTTTCCCTTTGAATTATGTTCATTTTTGCAGCTCTTGGCAAGCCGACGCTTCGCGGAGAGCCCGTGCACTGTGGTGATCAGGTATTTTTGAATTTGAATTGATTTTCCCTCGAAGATTGTAGTTCATACCTGGGCGTGATCATCGAAAATATTCTACAAACGTCATGCGAAGCTATACGTAAAGGATTAAAAATACTGTTTTTTCTATTTTATCTGTAAGCCCATGGTTTTTGTACGATACGCACTCTGCAAACTAAATAGATTCACGAGCCCTAGACACATACGCTGTAGGTTTCCCGCCAAGATCGTAATTCCCTGATTCAGCAGTCAATATTTTGCAGGTCCGTCTGAAGCACCTGCAGACGGGCTGCTTCCTGCACTCCCACCACTTCCCCGTACCATTGTCCAAGGGCAACCAGGTACTTTTGGGAATCATTGAGTTCATTAAAGTAGATTTTGGCCAACTTTACAGTGGCATTTGATAGGACGAGCATACATAAAATATTATAGTTAAACAACTGTGCATCCCGGTTTTCTGAAATAAGAGTATAGCGTTACTCCAACCATGTTCTTCTTGTAACACGTAGTTTTGGGAACCACAGGCTGCATTAAAGCGGATTCTTACTATGGGACGATTATGCAGTCATAGTTCAAAAGGGTCATCAAATTTGACCTCACCGACCCGCTTTTCGGTCCCAAAAGCGGCCCACACAGACCCGCCCTGGGGTGGAAAGTCACTCAGAAAGGACTCATTTCATCCTCCACCGACCCGCCTTTGACAGCCGGCTGCATCCCCTTTTGAACCATGTTTGCAGTACGAGTACGATGGTCTGGGGTGCCAAAATAATAAAACAATCCATCTACGGGATTTTGAAATATATTCTTGTTACTTGCTCATTATCCTTTTTCCCGCACCGCTGTCCCGAGGGCAACCAGGTATTTTCGGGAATCACCGAAAGCATAAATGCGATTTCTGAGACGAGTTTGCGGTGGGAACCTGCTGCGCAGTAGTAAATAGTAAAACAATCCAAAGCCTTCGGATTTTCGAAATTTAATTATGCCACTTGTCTGTTATCGTAGTGGAATATGAGTGCGTTTTCCGCTTGTTAGTTGTAGAGGTCTGTAAATGCTATTTATACAGCAATGATGCAATGATTGGTTTCTTTGATACTAGATTAGTCAAATTCTTCATGCTACTAGGCACTTTCGGGAATCACTAAATACATTAAAGTAGATTCGGAGATAAATTTGCAGTACGTGTCCCAATGCGTATCCAAAGTAACAAAACAATCTAAAGTCTGCGGGTTTTTAGAATATAAATATGCTATTTGCGCATTATCCGTTTCCAAGCAAGCCGTTTATTGTAAGCGTTCAAAAATGTAGCAAGAATTTCATGAAAAACAGTCGATCATTTCGGGATTTCTCTAGCCTTTCTAATAGGATCTGTCTAGTATAGTGTATTACTACTCGGCTGTATTCATCTATGATTTAAAATACGAATGCTATGATAATGATTTTTTTCCTCATTAGATTATGGGGTTCTTTTACAACTGTTTAGGAAAGAACAAATTCAAACATTTGTCTTTCTCAGGAAGTGTCGTGCTTCGGGGGTGAGAACCAATCGGATACGGGAGACAATTGGGAGGTGGCATGCGGCAATGATGAGTGAGTGGTGTTCTTAAATAATTTTGTTTCTTCTTTTACAATTCAATAAATTCACCCCTTAAAAAAACCCTATTTAACCAACGACGCGGGGCTCTTTCATACGTGTAGAAAATATTAATGTTGAGCACAACCGAAACATTGTCTGTGTGACGAGGTTTAAATAGTTGGTCCTCAAATGTAAAACAATAAAAAAATCTCGCAATCGCTGATTTCACTGTCATGAAAATTGATGAGCTCCAATTGTATTATTGAGCGTTCAGTGTTTCTCTTCATACGGAACCTCGCAACTTCGCTTAATTGGCACCAATGTAAACGTAGTGAGATGAGATGAGTGTCTCTGTTCTTGAACCACGTATTGGTCACGACAAATTCGTGTCTCTCAGCAAACTCCAACAGACCATCTGCATTACGGTTACCGTACCCTACTCCGCCGTGGACACCTTCATATCCTATCGCATCTCTACCTACGTGACCATTGAAATCTCCTGCCAGCACAACACTCTCCCCTCCTTGTACTTGCATTAGCATGCTATCCAAATCTGCATAGAACGCATCCTTCTCTCCTCTTGGTCTGCCACTTTGCGGTGCATAGGCACTTACGATGAAAAGTGA
>JACMIF010004890.1:0-11548 GCA_014805445.1 Diplogasteroides magnus | reverse complement strand
TAGGACGAATGAAAGAGTGCCGAAAATGGGTCGAAAGCGCGCGAGTTCGTAAAATCGACCAGCTTTGAAAAATCGCGCCGCTGCTCTTTTTCACGGCAGGAGATCATGATGGTGGCAACGAATGAGATCTTTAGTGGGGAGTCTATGATAATTATGGATAGAAGCTTTCATGAGTTTGAACGGAGATATCGATGTGAAGTGCAGACATACCATTATTTATGAGTCAACCTAATACAAACATAAATTGGGATCGAATCGTATTGAGGCAAATGGCAGCACCACTATCTGCCAGGTATTAGTATCGTTATTGTTGGTAATCGTTGTAAGGGCTCAAGCCTAGTCCAGTTCCTGACCTCAGTCGATGTCGTGAATAAGGCATTTGACGCAGCATCTGTGGCAACTCCGCCAGTCCCAGTGTCAAGTTGTTCTTTTTATGCCTAAATGGGAACACACTCAAGTAGAAGTATGTTTCAAAACCAATATTTATTTGAGGATATACTCCTTGTGAAACATAACCCATAAAGTAGTCGAACTGTAAACCATAGGTGCAACTCACAAAAAATCCTGAACTGCCAGTGTGTTCCTGAGGCGGCAAGCCAGGTAGTACGATGTGCCACGTAACTCTTCACATTCCAACGGTCCAGCCACCTCGGAACTCTCACGGCTCGGACGACTCGTAGAGTAAGCAACGAATGTTGCAAGGAACATCAATTGCATAGGAGCAAACATGATTGTTTGGCCGCAGGGCACAACATGGAACCTATATATCCGTTCTCCGAGAGCTATTTCAGGCATGTTTACAGGTCCTGTAATGATATCAAATCAGCACATCTAGGCTTATCCCGGAGACGCAGGTGGATTCTGCAAAAAATTCCTGGAACAGCTCTATTCATACACGTGATGTTATACATAGAACTTTGGTTTTTGGTTCCCTCTCGATATATTAATGCAATGTGATTTTTTCCTGTTTCTTGCGTATCATGTAAGGATAAAAATGTCGAATGTGTAATGAACTCAAATATTAAGCTTACTCGAGGTCAGGAAGAATGGAAGAAACACAAGTGTGTCATGGAATTTGCGCAATTAAGGTAAAATAGACACTTGAAGTCAATGATAGAACATTTGTTCATTTCACCAATTTGCCGCAATCATTATTTCCATGACGCACTTGTCTTAAATCCGTCAAGTAGTGCCGACTAGAGTGTCTCGTTAAACGAAACAACCGTCCGCGAAAATTAGCCGCGATAAATTGCTCGCAATCAACAATAGGGAGCGGCCGTCTTTAATAGAGAACAGAGAAGGCAGAAAGGATAATGATCTATCGCGATAAATAACGCGGTGCCCACTTTAGTGCCGTACGGACGCACATTAGCTTTTTTCGAAATCGGTAACAGCACTCTTCTCCTCAGAGCAGGCGAGTGAGATGACAGCCCAGCGGAGAAGAATGGCAATTTACCGATTTTGAACCCCTGGCGCACATGGGGATGAAAGAGCGAAATTTCGCACATCTGGAACCGTTTACACACTCCCGGCAATCTCTCTTTGTCCAGCTTTGCACTTTCGCGAACTTTTCGGCAGTTCCTGTGTAATTGCCCTGATTCCCTTGGGAGGATGGGCACAATGCCGTTGTATTACGCTATTCTATGCTAATTTTTATTTCGAGATCGTAGACTAGCCTCTACATAGTTCAAGCGGAACTTAATTTTGTCGCTGTGCAAGAACCTGCACATTCACTCATAATGAAGTATGCTATATACCCACTTCCCTCATGTCCCCTTCGTTATGCTCCACGCTCATATTGGTCCCGAAACGGAATCCAATCCCTTTTCTGCAAAGCACAACTTTTCACATTTTTGCTATTTCCTCAATTTAATTGTATTACTCGGAAGGGTAAATGTGGATGTTGACTCCAATCGAGCGCATTCTTTGAAAAGGGATCCGCCGCCAGGTGGGAGGCCCCGACAATTCTGCTGACAATTTACCAAGACAATTGTCTGCAGACAATCGAAGATAGCTGCCGCTCATCAGAGAGAATAGGACGAGTGAATGATCTTTCACTGTCTGAGAATTGTCGGGGACTCCCACTATAAATAAACCTCGAGATTCATCTGTGACCGCGAGCTCGAGGTCACGAGAGAGTGCGCGAAATAGAGAGAGTCAGAGATATTATTAATCCTAACCAAACTGCTATACATACCCAGTACACACGTTACGTTTTTTGATCGACTGTGTCTCTCTCGTTTTGCGCGCTATTTCGTCGTATCACTGACCAAAAGGAGTGATTTAGCATATGTTTCACGCATTATATAATACTTTTTTGGAAAATGAGGTTCTGAGGAACAGTTCAATTGGAATCCATAGTATAAAAAAGACGGCTTCGGGTGACTACTACAGCGGCTGTTGAGGTGCTGAGCTTTGTATGTGATTCGAAGTCATAATGCATTGTCTCGGCCTCAACAACACCTGTTGAAGCAAACCACTATCAATTCCCAACCACGGGTGGAATGGTGGAGACTAGGCTTTCGAAAACAGTAGGGACGTGCGTTTGTCATTTGTCGAATTTCCGCGGAGCCCCTTGTCTCTTCATGTGATAGACAACTGGATTAGTTGGATTAGACGCATGAGAAATGCACTTCACTATTGTTTTCGAATTCCTATTGTGAAATCCGAGAGAGTGGCTCTCTAGGAAACTTACACATTTCAATCCAAAGCGCATTGACATTTAGCTTCCGCCCGCTCTCGATAATGCAATCGAGAAGGCCATTTGATTTGCCACGCAAAGCGTCATAAACTGCGGTCTTCAATGTCTTTTCACTGGTGGAAGACGCGAACGTCATGAACATTTGCGCCTTTGTGATGAAATAGACATTTGACCCGCACATTGATGGCGAATCTGTCCATTTCACCATTATGACGTAAAAATCTATGTCTTCAATGTGTTTTCTCGAATTGTCAGATGCTTCGCTGTTTCTCTGATCTCAGTTCGACGCAAATGTTTTCTCCTTAGGCAGTGCTCAGAAATGTGAACTTTCTTATTTATTCAGTCATCACTCGGGAACGCATTTTCGGAAAATCTGAGCTCCCGAATCTCCATCGAGCGATTGTCTATCCAAGTGAGAGACAACCGCTCCGATGAGACTGGGAGGTTAGAATTTCAGAAATGCGTTCCCTAGTCAGCAATGCTTATTCCTGCGTTCTTATTCAACGTTCGACACGCAATGCGGGTGTGCGAACACTTTTGGCCGTTTTTCGTGTGTTCCATTCGAGAGTTTTTTTTTATTTATGAAGATTTTGCGGGTACATGTCATTTTGAGAACACACACAGAAAAATTTCTACAATACCGGTGTAAAATAGGTGGTTATTACTACCACTGGTGGTAGTTTATCATCGAAAAAAATTAAAACTACTGCTAGCGATCGTTATAACTGCCGATTTTACACCGGTGGAAGGGACAAATGAGCAAAAACAGTTGGCGAAACTGAATAGAATTTGCTCAATCGTTCAGCTCCTCTGTCCTTTCCACTAGAGTGGGGTCATGAGCAAATCCAACCTCCCTATTAGGGACCGTCTAAAGCACCTCGATAGCACCTCGAAGTGCATTCTTTTTCTCTAAGTCATTCCGAGCGGTTGTCTATCAGCGGCAAGAGACAACCGCTCCGAATGACTTAGAGAAAAGGAATGCACTTCGAGGTGCTATCGAGGTGCTTTACACGGTCTCTACTCCCTATTCTCTTTCTCTTATCGTCTCTCAACCCCATAAAAACCGCTCGCAGGAAAACTATGCTTTCCACCGAGCGGCTTAAATGGTACCCAATTTACCATAGGAATAGAAACCTTGTCAAGTGTCTTGGAGTAATTACTATTACTTGCAGTATGGATCAACAATCATTGCTTCTTGTTGCCGAAAATATCTGCGTCCATGGAGATACCGCGAATGCCACAGTCAGGAGCAAGATCACATGCCTACAGGAGGATTTCGCGTTTTCCGAGTAAGTGATCCAAGGACCGCGCCAGAGACCACATAAGCCGAACACAGCGTGCATAAGCCTATCCAAGGAAAAGCAATGAGATGCATTTTTGAGATCGCAAGAACTAATTTGTAGCGACATGAAAAGAATTGCAGCTTTTCCGCTTCGTTGAATATGTATTTTCGGCTCATTTTCATCCGTAGAGCAAAGGACACACATTCTGCACATGCACAATATATTCGGGCATGCACTCGGTGCATTCAGTCTCAGTAAACATTCAGAGGCCTCATTTCATAGATCCCGAAAATGATGAGAGAGAACGTGCGAACATTGCCACAAACATCCAGCTAGCACACATTTCAGATAGGGGTTCAAGCCGATAGTAAAGTCCATTTATCATTCATATATTAAACTCGGAGCGGTTTTTAACACATAAGAGAAATAACAGCTCCTAGATGATAATATGAATGAGAAATAACATTTCTCGCATAAAATGCACTTTCTCTGTCTGTCGCTGCGTTCGATGGACAATCTTTCCGCGGACATTGACTTATGAGAAATGAACTTTACTGTCGACTTAGAAACCCAATCTGACATCGTTTCAGATTCTTTCAAGTCGTCGTTGCCGCTGCGTTCGTTATGCTTATCCTATCTTCAGTGGTCGGCAACACTGTTGTTATGTGGATAATATATCGCCACAAGGTATCTACCTTGATTTATGACAGAGCATATTAGTGGAAAGTTCACTTACGAAGTTCTTGTTTATTGCCCGCCAGTAGTTCTTTTAACTTTGTTAACAGCATAGCTGGAATGACTAACTATAGTAAACAACTGGGTTTCTAAATCGGTAGTTTTATGCATTACTCTTTCGTCTAATGTCATGGACCGAATGTCTCTACGTGCGATCAACAACATCTCCTGGGGAATTAGACGAATGAGAAATACTCTTCACTACGGATTTAGAAACTCTAAATACAGACGCAAAAGTTATGCTCAAAATTATCATCCTAAAAACAATAGAAACAACTCAGTTTCAATTTGCTTTTGAGACTGTAGCGTAAAGCAAAGTCTGAGAACAGTGCGATTATCTATTTCCAGGTGATGCACAACGCCTTCAACTATTTTCTGTTCAACATGGCGCTCGCTGACCTGTTCATAGCCATATGCAACGTGGGAACCTCATGGACGTTCAATCTCTACTATGACTGGTGGTGCGTGAATATTTCAACCCAAAGTTTAATTCCACTTCAATATTCCAGGTACGGAGATTTTTGTGCCGTAAACCTGTTTTTCGGTGTAGCGCCGACCTGCGTTAGTGTCTTCTCTATGATGGCCCTTAGCTGGGACAGGTATGATACCGAAAGTGTACACTGATTACGGTTTCTAAATCGGCAGTAAAGTGCATTTCGCATTCGTTAAATCCACTCAACGCGGTCAACCGCTTTTCGGAAATTAGAAGTGGTTTAGAAACCACTTTGAGTGCCGTCGTTTGTTCCAAGGCCCACTTTTTTACAGATATCAAGCAGTAGTCAATCCTCTTGGCAGAAGACCGATATCTGTGAAGAAAGCTGTTTCAAGAATTTTATTCATCTGGTTCATCTCGTCTCTCATAGCATTGCCAAACGGTTGGTTCCACGTTTGGAAAACTGACTACTATTGACTTCGAATCGGCTCATGAATACATTCATTGACTGACAGAGACAACCGCTTGAAAATGAGTTAGGGAATAGGAATGCACATCATGAGTCGATTCGAGGTTCCCATTTGGTAATGGACAGAAAAGAACCGTAGAATTTTTTATTCTGTCTCAATGCCAGTTACTAAGGATGACAGATTGAGCAGGAAATCAGTTATGTTTCACTGATCGGTATGTCTTGACTTTGGTGAAACATAACCGTTCTCGTACCCAAACTGCCAATGTCTATGACTACGAAGTCACTTTCAGCATCATGCGCCAAGGTGGAGTCTTTCTGGTTCTTCATCACAAAAACACAGTCTCTAATCATGAAGCGAAGTTGCTCGGCAGCTTTTCCTTCGTGGAAAATCCTTAATGTTGAAGTTGGAACCATGTAAGCAACGCCGTTCATCTTTGAATAATCTAAAAAATCTTAAACATACAACAATCTAGACACGACCACTGCCTCCTTCTTCTGCAGTACATCATTCCACTAATAATGTTGGCTTTCACATTCGGAAGAATTGCCTGTGAATTCCGAATACCAGACAGCATTGTCGCAATAACAAACACTCGATGTAGCATCAACCAAGGAAAGGCGAGAAAGAAGGTCAGTTCTCTTACTACAAATACTGAAAAGTGCTTAATTTTCTCGATTTGTTAATATTGTAGCTATGTTTTTTTCGCTTATCTGTGCAGATGTTCAAATACAATATTTATCCGTGTCAGAGCATACGCTCTGAGGATCAAGGGCAGCCTTCGATTAGCCATAAACATTCCGTCGCAATTCTTCTCTGTAGTGAGTCCTCCCAAGAAAATAGACCGAGTTTTGAATCCTTGATCGAGATGTTCCTTATGTAGCCATACTCCTCTTGGTTGGTTAGTCCCTTCTAGATGAGGATTCCATTCCGGGACGAGGGGGTGGGAGGAAGGGGAGGCGACAGCCCGCGACGAAAGACTCCGAGCAGATGTTATCAATGCTCAAAAATATTCATCGAATATCTTTCCAGGTCATCCAAATGCTCGCCCTGATGGTTGCCATCTTCATGATATGTTGGCTTCCCTACCACATTTACCATTCATCAAGAGAATTTTTTCAAATCGAAGTTGGCATCTCTTAATTTGTCTGCGATGTCAGCTTTACTTTCAGCTTGAGGCTCTTTATATCTTCTTTTACTGGTTAGCAATGGCCCCGTGCGCATGCAACCCACTTATTTACTGCTTCTCCAGTAAGAGGTAAAAATATATACAATGCGGTTAACAATTTGATTACTTTATAGTTTATGTTTCAATGCTAATAATACGTATTTGAAGATATATCCTCTGCGAAGCATAACCCATAAAGTCGTCAAAGTGCTAACATGTCATCCAGCAAGCGAATCAAATTTTTCAGGTTCCGAGTCGGTTTCCGGTACGCTTTCCGCTGTGTTCCCTTCGTCGAATTTGACAAGAAGGAATACACGCACTCATCACTTTTTGCAAAGAACAAGTGCAGGAAGTCGATTGTCGTATGCAAAGTTAGTGTTGGAACGAAATTCCAGTCCATCTTAATGAAGCCTGTGATGTGCTTCCCGATGAGGAGGTCAAAGTATCCGATTATTGTGGAAAACGAACTTGATATTCCGAGTACACACACTCCATCTGGCTGACGACTGTGCACTCTCAAATTTGCGTGCGATTTCTTCGTTTCTCTGACCATTAGTCATGATTTTGAATAGGTTTCACGCTCAACATATAGAGACAGACGTTCAATTCCGTTTACCACAATAATAAGCGTCTAAGCAAATCCCTCGCGTTTTCTCTCTCTTATCTCGCGCCAGGACAATTGTCACCCCGACGACAAGCTCAAAACAGACTACCGAACCGTTATTAAAGCTATTTTATCTTGATAGTTCAGGCGATCGGCCGCAAGATCACCGCGCACACGCGACAGTATGACATGCTGCCGACTTCGGTAGAGGAGACTAGTCAAACTATTCAACATATCTACCAATGTTAATTTTAATAATAAAAATGCATTCACATCATTGCAATTATGTTTAGCAACAGAAAATAATTTATCAACGAAGCTGCACATCAATTTCGCTTTTTGGAGCACGTTACAACGGCACCAATTCCGGAGGAGAGCATACTCCAGTCTTTCTCAGTAATGCACGTTAATACAGGTTTCAAGGTGCCACCGGTGTACAACTGCAAAGCATTCGTCGCATGTATCTTTTCGTTTCACTCACCGATACAGTCCAGATGTTGGGGTCAGTGCACTCCATAGCCAGGCAACTGGAAAATGTTGTGAAATGGAATGACGCGAAGCTATTCGTACCCATTATTCATTTTGCACTGAAAGCGACTTTTGTCGCAAATGTAGCCAGTATTACAAAAAAGGTCAGTCGTCCGAACTTTCGGACCCATTATGGAATCTGCAGAAAAAAATGATCGTTTGATAATAATTGCAGAAGCTTAGCTGTTAGGGCATCCCGGTGGAATGTTGTCTGCAAAGCACTCAACATAAAATGCATGGCTTGCTAAGTATACCATTTTTCATTTGTCTTTCCACCGCTGTACGAAGATCCTTTTGAATGTCCGAGCTCATATCATATTTTCCTTGCACTTTCATATCTGGTTGGTTGCGCAAACGGTAGTATCTTTTCTTATTTTGATCGGCTGGCAGGAAAAGAGTGTCGTAGTCTACGGAATCTGGATTTCCAAACAAAGTACACTGCTTTGATTGGGAATCATATCTGAACATCCTGATCATTCTTTTACCGAAATCCAATCTGAGTTTACTCTGCAACCGAGCAACCTCCAAGTTCGTTGCACTTTTCCAAACAACTTCTCAAATTTTCAACCGTGAAAGCACTTTGAATTGGTTCCTTTAGGCAGACTTGATACACCGGATAATACCCATTGTTAATCTGAAAATTCCTTCGAGAATTATGTCATATCTCCCAAATGACCTGATTTTCCGATTGAAATACACACATCTTTGACCTAAAATGGATGACGTCACCGCAGAGGAAAGTAGGGTGTCGCTATCAGTGACTTTACCGCAATTGCCATTCGTCTAATCTCCGCGGTACGGTTACCTCTCTCACGTTCTGGGCAACAGCCCCTCGGAGATTAGACGAATGATAATTGCACTAAAGTCACTGATAGCGACACCCTATAAGAATTTTCTTTGTACTCACGAATGTGCTATTGCAATATCTGCAATGAAGAGCAGCTTCATTGAGAGAGTCATCCCAGAAAGGGAAGAAGCGGAATGAATACGATACTGGGCCATACTTTCTTTCGCATTCCATCGTAGCAACCATCGAGCTAATTGGGGGGATGGGATTGATGAACGATGAGCATAGATCCGTTTAGACAGGTCTGCCCGAGTAAATCGACGTAAATGCCGTTGACCATGGCCCATGGCTGCCTTCGTATAGACTGAATATGAAGTATTTCCGAGCAATGGAAACTGGACCGCTCTGCGCAGAGGAATGACACACCGATTTAGAACCAATACATGCCATACTGCGCACATTGAATTACAACTGCGAAACCTCCCACGCGAACTGCTGCTCATCTCAGCCCCACCATTCGAAAGCAGAATTTCTGTTTCTTTTCGTGGGTTAGTCGACCTCCAAAAACTTCTTGAAGCTGAAATCTAGAAAAGGCGTTCTCGCGTTGGGGCAAAGTATAACCAAATCAATGTTGCCTGCAACTTTCCGTGCGTAATTAACATGCACTACCGCGAATGTAAATGAGTCGGCATTCCAAGTCGCTGCCGAATTTGAAACCCAAGTACATACATAATGACGGGTAATAATAATAGTGATTTATCGCTTGCTATCATTTGAAGCAGCAAAGTGGACAAGCATTGTTCTTGAAATTCATTTCCATCTCAGGGTATACTTATACAATGTGCCTGGCCATGATTTCTTCTCGTTGACGTCTCCGTTCTTCTGCTTTTGCAGCCCTTGCAGCCCTTGCAGCCCATGCAGCCTCCATCTCAATACGTTCAGCTTCTCTGGCGATCCTTCGTTGTTCTCTCGCAGCTTCTCTGATAGTCCTTGCTTCTGCTCTCGCGGCGGTTTCTGAAATTAGAATAATGTAATGTAATTAGAAAATTGTGCAGTGACGAAGTCAATTTGCTATTACACCACGACAATTCACAACCTTGTCCTGTTTTTTTTTCTTTTTCGTCTACGGCCAATATTTCTTCTACAATGGTGACAAATGGATCTACTCTTCCTTCGGCGGCCTCAGTATTTCTTTATCAAATACAAATACGATTTGAATATTTGCACAGAAACAGTGGTGCAGAAGTAGCACTTCGCGATGCACATAGGTGTATGTTTCACAGTCAAAACTAAAGTGAGTGGTATATTTTCAATTCGAGTAAATCTGGAAAAAATTGAAGAAAAATGGGAGAATTCACTAGGAATTCATCATTCTTATAAAATTTTCTTGGTGAGGAATAAGCTTCCATCCCCCATTAATAACGTAAATGTCCACATACTATTCGGACGATCTCTCCTTGCGTTTGCACTTGGAGCCGCCTTTTCGGCCAGTGCCGCTGCTCTTGTAGTTATTTCTTCTTCAAATGCAGCTTCTCTTGCTTTTCTTGCAGATTCTCTTTCGGCACGTTTGGCTTCTATCGCAGTCATTGCTTCTTCATATGCAGCTACTGCAGCTTCTCTTGATGCAGCTGCTGCTGAAACACACAATAAAATACGTCTTGATATAAAATAATGAAATATGTATCTATTATGGTGGCGGAGTATAGGAGGAGAGGAATGGAAGGAGGCCATAGCTCGCACTAGGGTTTCGCCATCGGTGACTTTAGTACAATTTTCGTTCGTCTAATCTCCGAGGAGGAGTTGTCTATCACGTGAATAAAACAAACACTACGCGGAGATTAGATAATTGCACTAAAGTCACTGATTGCGACACCCTACTCAGCAAATTACCAACTGTATGATGTGATATCAGACGATAAACTTGTAAACATGTGTCAATTTGCTATGTAAATTAGCAGAATAACACACAATGTTTGTCCACACTTACCTTCCGCGCGACGTATTATTTCTTTTTCCATTTGAATGTTAAGCAATGATCTTTGCGCTGCTGTGTGGAAGTTAACGCGATCGAAGGCCATTTATAATGTTCTGCATCTGTAAATATAAAATAAATATCGCATAAGCAGCGTGTTAAAATGGATTATTGTTAGAAAACAAGTATATGCAAAATATGAAGGAGCAAGGAACGAACGAGAGGAGAGATTTCGAGAAATAGAGGCGGGCGCAGAGGTTATAGCAATTGTGCCACAACCATACATCCTTAGGCGCTTCCTGACCTCTCACAGGCTCCCATCGACCCTCTGACCGGCATATCATTTCCTGACCTCCGGGCCACGCCGAGGAACTCCATGATGCTCCAGAAATGACATCCTGATTCCTCTGATATCGCCGTTTTTCGAGGTTCTTCAATAATTGAAAACAGAAGTTGAAATTTGCAACGTAGCTATAAATGTGCTAAACAAGATGCAGAAAACAACATTTTCCCCCAACGGGGGGGGGGGGTAAATGTTCAATTTTGTACATTTTTGTGTTTGTATTAGGTTGCGCCATAAGTCTTGGTGGATCTATTTTCACATCGATTATCTTCGTCCAACCTGATATTAGCCACTGCCCATAATTATCGTAGACTCCCCACTAAAGATCTCATTGGTTGCCGCCATCATGATCTTCTGCCGCGAAAAAGAGCAGCGGCGCTATTTTTCAAAGTTGGTCGATTTTTCGAACTCGCGCGTTTTCGACCCATTTTCGTCACTCTTTCATTCGTCCTAGCTCAGCGAGTAGAGCTAGCTCGAAGGTGTCAACAGACAAAATATAGCCAGCTGAACCTCCGATAACGGTG
>JACMIF010004888.1:0-11555 GCA_014805445.1 Diplogasteroides magnus | reverse complement strand
GAATGAGCTCTTTGCCAGCCCTCTACGATGAGTTTGAAGCGAGTTATGATCGATCAAACATCATGACGAAATTCGTCTGTAAAACGATTGCGAAATTTTTTCAGACCAAATCGAGACAGGACGTTAGTCAGGGTGCCCATACCTACTTCCACGGAAAAAATCAGAATATAATTCGAAAGTTTTCCACCCGGTTCCGCCAAGGTCGATTTTAGCTTGAGCTGAAAAAATAATCTCTCTTATTATTGTGGAAAACAGATTTGATAAATTCCGTCTCCTTTTGAGTATCCTAATATATTAAGGATTCTTGAAACTTATCTGAATGTTCCTGTGACCATAAGATTTTCATTGATATTTAGGTTAATACATGTTCTAATGAGTCCAAAATGATTTTAAAAATCAATTTTAATTTGTTTACATCTAAATAATTCGAAAAATAGCTTAAATTCGCACTTTCAAAGAGGAGTTCAAATATGTTTCATCATTCCGATATAATGAAATTTACACTTTGCGATCATTCTTTGAGACCGCCGAAATGTCACGTGTGTACCAGCTATATCAAGTCCGCTTTCCACAATAATAATTGACAACAACCCTTATGTGAGATGTTGCCAAATTGGCTGACATCACGAATGTACATATAATATGAACTTTCCTGCACGAAGTGGTCCAAATGAGGGGTGGGACTGAATAAAGGGGCCAATTTCTAGAGTACATGCATCACACTTCATGTCGAACGAGAAACATGTTTTACACCTGCTTCAAGTTTCTCCATTTTTCATCCAGTCACTTCTTCCATCGCAAATAATGCCATGCGTGAACTTACATTGTCGCGCGCAATTGTGCCCAATCAGTGGATGAGAGCAGTTCTCAAGTGTCCATTAAGTTTGGTGGAAATGTTACCCACGAAATATATCAGCTGGTATATCCGCTTCTCAGCGACACGATATTCTGCATCTGTTATTATTGGGTAAACGGGCCAAAATTGTCTGCTCCGATGACGCCCCTTGGTAGTTGCGTAGGATAGCAGGCATAAGAATATTTCACACACTACTATATGCAGTGTGTGAAACATTTTACATATCGGGATCACGAAATATGCACACATACACTTCCGCACAAGACATTTTCGCGCAGGACACTTCAGCACAGTACATTTAAGCACAACTCATAACTCCTTTCGTTTTCATTTTCATGTAATACTGCCAACATGAAAGTTGATGTTAATGACGAGACGAACAACTATGTTGCTTACGGCGAAAGGTGAAAATGAAAACCAAACGAGTTATTCCAGAACGGCATTTCGTGTCATCGGAACACTTTAATCCAATAATAAGCAGATATATCAGTAGAATTTACGAAAATCAACGCCTAAAAGTATTTGTTATGTTTGGTTCAGTTGCTGTTAATTATGCAATCCATCAACATCGTCTATCTCGCTTACGGAATTCCCTGTCTCATCGCTTACGTCTTCGTCATCCGAGTAGTCGTTGCTCTTCGGAAAGAATTCAGCCGGAGCTTCGGCCAGATTTTCATAACGACTGCAATTGTTGTATGTTGGGTTATTATTAGTGTTTCTAAACCGGTAATTTGATGCAAGAAAGTGCAATTCTCATTCGTCTAATCTCAGCGGAACGGCTGTCTCTCTCATGTGAGAGACGACCGCTCCGAGGGAATTAGATGAATGAGGAATGCATGAATTAATCGGTTTAGAAATACTAGTTATTATCACTTATGTTTTTATCATGGTTTATAGAATCTTCTCACCTACGTAAATTCATGGCCAAACCTCAGGCTTCGAACAGAGCCGTGGTTCTTTGTCTATTACGAATTGTCGATGGCTCCCGATGCCTGGTTCTGGAGGTTCGAAGCATTCATTTTAATTAAGAGGCACTATTTTTCTTCTCAAGCCAAAATCAGTATTTTTGGAACTAAGTGGACAATTTTGAAATAACATTGTATTTTTCTCCAGGAAGTAGGCAAGGGTGAGCGCTATATGAATATGAAAGCCCGAGCAATTCTTAAAAGGGCTCGTATTTGTATCCGTATGATATGTATCCTAATGGCACTTTGTTCAGAAACCTTCAACATTTCTGCATCACCTACTTCTTTTATGCTCAGAATGCTTGCGCACTACTGCTGACTATGAATCGTTTCTCGGCCATTTGCATGCCGTCATTGCACTCAAAAGTAACTGTTACTAGAGATCGCAAACAGGATCGCGAAGTGCATTCCTTTTCTCCAACTCATTCTCGAGCCATTACTCGTCTATCATATGTTAGGGACAACCGCTCAAAAATGTGTTACTGAAAAGGAATGCACTTCGCAATCCGATTGAAGGTCTCTACAGGTTACTTATCACTTTGGGTTCAAAAGTGTAACAGTTGCGTACCTATAATTACATATAACCGCAAGGACTTTGCGCTGTGCACTTTGGCACCGACATGAGCAGCCCACCAGGGGTTCAAAATGGGTAAATTTGTCGTAATAGTTCTCCGTCGCGCAGTTGTCTGTGAATGAGACTACCGCGCGGCGGCGATGAATGACGGCAAATTAACCGATTTTGAACCCTTAAACCCTACCTATAATGACACATAGAAACTTACAGGTCTGGGACAAATACGACTGGCTGTTTTCTCTTGTAGTCCATGGCATTTCGCTAATATTATGCGCCTCGATGCGGTCAGCCACAGGCTTTTGACAAAAAAGAGAAAACTGCTTTTAGGCTTGGAACCAGCAGCAACTATGTGTACAATAATCAGACGACCTCGTATGATGTCATCTATGAAACGGTAGTATTAAAGCAAGGGATATGCTTTTGGACTGACTTGCGTCTGTGCTCTCATTCGACCGATCCTCTGTGATGAGCGAGAAACAATGACTCACCCATACGGGCTCTGAACCGGGAGTAGATTTCACAATACGGCCTCATTCACTACGGCCTTTCGCCTGAATCTCCGGTGCGCACGAACAAAAGACATTCCATTAGTCGTTCCCTGATCTAAGAAAACTGAAGAAAAAACAGAAACCGGTTTCCAGAGTCGAATCCCGAGCATCATAACTCAATCCATTTACAGCGTTGTGGTGCTGTCGATATGCACCGTAATGAATGTGAGCGGATTTCGGTTGAACTAAAACATTTTCTAATTTACAGTGTGTATCACTTTTCACGCTGCGCCAACTACGGAAGAAACAGCTCCAAATCAAAGTAAATGCCGCAGAGTGATGGGCTAATATATAGGATGTCGCTATCAGTGACATTCGTCTAATGTCCGCGGAGCAGCTGTCTCTCTCATATGATAGACGATCGCTCAGCGAAGATTACGAATGACAATTGCATTAAAGTCACTGATCAAAGTCACCCTACTAAAATACTCGCCAGAATATAAGTTCTAGGTTTCATTTAACAAATACCATGACTTTCGAAAGAAACTTCGTTTCGTTCGAAAAAAAACCAGAGTTGATAATCGGTACATTTGTAATCATTCTTCTCCGCTGAGCTATTTTCTATGAGAGAATGAGACAACTGCGAATGACGACAAATTCACCGATTTTGAACTGTTATTATTGGTCTAGTCAGGGTCACTAGTCTCGGATCAATTATCATTTGAACGGGAAAAAATTCAGGAGCTTTCATTCTTCGCAATATCGTTCTGTATATTTCTCGCTCAAGCACTCAATATCATTTGTTTGGTTTGCTGGCTAATTCCAAGGCATATATGCGATTATTTCCATTCAGTTATTTCACGGCCTGTTCGTATTTACTGACAATTGGCGTGCTTTCAACGCCGTTTTGCTGATAACTCCCTATACTTCTGATGTGTTCTCATTAGGGCCTCCAGTGTGAGAACGAGAGCTTTAAAATCAAAGAATAAGTGTTTCAGCTACATTCTCCTGATAGAAGGACCCATTCGGAAGCGCATTTTTCGATGTTTTCGGAGGAAAGTGGGCGTGGCAAATGCATCCGGATCTGCGATTCTATGAACGATTTAAAAAAATTATATCCGTTATCTTGTTGTGTCATGTCTCCCAGTCACGTCCCTGAAATCGGGATAGAGATCCAAGTGTTCGGCGGCTCAAGTTCAGGTCATTATGAACGAATCCGTGAAAGTTGTGGCCAGTAGGCAGATCGAAGCAATGTGGCGCAGTTTTACGCTGTCCTCGGACTGTAGGATCAATTCCCCATGCACTGTAGACTCACGAGTAACTGACTGTTGTCGAGTTCCAGATAAATCCGGTATAGGTATAGATGAAATAAGAATACATTCCAAAAATTGTGAACAATTCGACTATTGACATATTCGCTTCTTTTAAATACCAACTGATATTGTATTCCAGTATATTTTTGGGCATTCTGTGCTTTCATAGATAAAATGATGAATTTTGCTTTCCTAGCAACAGGAGTGCTATTTATATTGCCGAAAATTGGTCTGCCATTCTGGTCGCCAACGGCAAAAATCTAAGAATACCCTCTTTATTCGGAGTCGTTCTTTGCTTGGTCTGGCTGATCTTCACATAGGCGGTAGCTTGAACGCAAAGCACCAAGTTCCTAAATATATCTGTCACATCAAACGTCAAAGGCACAATCACAGGTCGCTTAGACACGGAGCTCCTATAAAGAGACGAATGAAGCGTTCTCTTTTCTCCTTCTTCCCCAATATGCCTCCGATTCAACTTCTAAATGTTTTCATATTCATTGTATGTTCTCAAGTTTCCTCAGCCACTACTGTTGTAAGTCGAATCTTAAATCATCAATGATATTACATTTGAACTCATAGTGCAACTATGGCCTGTCCAATTCATCGCTAATGCCAATGGAGAAACTTGGCGAAATGGGTGATGTCGTAAGTAGTCGGGTGAAATACAAGAGTGCTCTGGAAACTTGCTCCATAGTGGTGATTTAGACTGATGCACCGTGAGGAAGTCGATATTGATGGCGCAAGTGTCCATATCACTATCAAGGCGTAAATGTCCATAACGCTCTTGTTCTCCACCTGAGTTGTAGCCTCGGCATTCAACGGTATCTGATATTCTTCAGAAAAACGACAGTCTGTGCAGGACCAAGTGCTCCAACATGACTGAGGTTGTGTAAAAATGATTTTAAAAGATATCTTTGATATATTATACGCATTTAGTGCTCCGGCTTCGTATTCTCCACGTCCAGAAACGCTTGCTTTTTCCTTGGAATGGCCGGAACTCGAAATTATTATTGTTTTGGAAGAGACTTCTCCATCAACATGAAGACGACTTGTCCCACTAGTAAGTTTTAGTGATTCAAGTCGAATTTCACGAATAAGGTTTCTAAAACGATAATTTTATGCAGAAATGTACTTTCTCCTATAAAATTACCGTTTTAAAATGCCGAATTCACGAATGTAATGCATCGCTGTCAAATAATTGATCTCTAGCACTGTGTTCAAGTTTCAACATATCGACGTTACTTTTCATTTTTTTTCCTTTTCTTTCTTTCTAATTTCAGCCACTATAACGACTACAAAGAAACCCACAACCAGAACGAAAAAAGTAACGGGTAAGAAAATCAACTCTTATGATCCACTTCTGCACCGTTCGTTCAAAGTAAATCGGTACGCGATAGCCGGTCACCGGAAAAACAATCGGAATATGAAAATAAATTTTACCAACTCGAACACTTCTTTCTGAACAATTCCATCGTTTTACATGTTGCTTGCAGCAATCCCGTGCAAGATTCCTGAATTGAAGAATGGACCGACTCTCAACGGCATGAAGATAACCTGCCCGAGGCAATCGATAATGATTACGTACGGGGGAAATCAGAAAGAAACCATCTTTAAAGCCATGATATGCCAAACTAGTGGCGTTTGGAAAAGCGAGAACAATCGTAGAGACTACAAGGGCCTAGCAATAGCCGAGTGCGAGTAGATGCATCCATTATTGTGCCATATCGGTTTTCTGGAATTGTTGTTCACGATCTATGCCAAATATTTGGAAAAATACACATATTTGTCTGGATGAAATAAAGAGATTAACCATGATCGTTATGGCATCACATGCAAAAATTTACAGCTTAAAGTAGTCGACCGGTAAGAAGTGATGGAGCAAGGAGGAATGAATAGACGGACAGTATTGATTAATCCGAGGTAAAACTCCCCTACTCCTTCTTTAATGCAAATCATGACCTAGATACCATTTTCCACAATGGCCCAAGATTATATTGGAGAATACGTCAAGCGGCCACAGTAGTCATGGAATTTGAAACGTCTCATTTGTCTCTTGAATGATAGTTTATTTGTCTAGACGACCATGCAAAGGGATTCAAGAACTTAGAAATTTTCCTCAGATGGACTAGACTTCTGGCCATGACGTTTAAACGCTAAAGCGTTTCACATATTCTTCTGAGTATAACCGTACAATGAACAGGGGTAAGTGGTCAGGTGGTGAGGTATGGTAAGTGGTCAGGTGGTGAGGAATCGAGATCGGTAAAAAAGTGCGTTTCTCATACGACTAATCACCAAGGAGCGGTCGTCTAACGAGTGTGGAGGGACAAAACCGCCTCGGGTAGACGAATGAGAAAAGCTATGTATATTTTAAGAATTTATAATAAAGAGTGTCTGCAAGACCATTTACTGCTGTCTACGATGAATTTCAAACATTCAATTTGATTCATTGCAAGCTGTTGCAAGCTGTTACGACATAGGCATCTTGCACTGCAAGCATCTACAACTCACACGCAGAAAAGTGTTGGGAGAATGAATACCAATGTGCATTCCATTTCTCTGTTCTCTCCATGGGGGGTCATGTCTGTGCGCCAGAGACAATCTAGTGGATGAGAGCGCATAGAAAATGCACGCGTGGGATTCACCCTGTCAGACTATTCATCAGCACTAAGGTTTCTAAATCGGTATGCAAATTCATTTATGATTCTTACATTCTCCGCGAAGCGGTTGTCTATCGCTCGTAGAGCCAACCGCTCCGCGGAGAATGGAAGAATCAGAAATGAATTTGACTACCGATTTAGAAACCTTAATCAGGACACCCGAAAGGCCGACCATTTTCGTCACTTCACGCCATTAGCGATAAGGCATTTCTCGCATGGTGTGTAGAAACTTGCTGCCTTCGGTTAATTTCTCATTGTTCCTCCGATCCTATTCAGCTAAAGGAAATCGTTTCTGGTTACTTGTTCTCATAAGATTTTTGCAGGGCCATACACGCCTTCCGAATCCCTTGCGTCCCTAAACTATGCCGCATTCAATTGTCCATACATGCAAAATGGCAAAAAGCCAAACTAATGAAAGGTGAGGTCGCAAATGATTTCCCCATTGCTTTCTATTTTCTTTCAGTTGCTCATGCTTGTGAACTCGAAAGCCGAAACTCTTACATCTTACTTTACTATCGACGACTGTAAAAAAGTGCGAAGGGGTCAGAATTTCTTAATACAACTTCATATAGCTATTAAATAAATGTAGAAGCTTTAAACTTCTGAAAAGAGCATTTAGAATACCTCGCGTGACTATGTGCATTTACAGAGTCAAGTCGGCTTGCTAGAAGATTCGAAAATCGCAATTCGACTACCGGTGATATTCGTGAATGAAATGCTTTTATGGGCCGAAAATGTCCATGTTTTCTCTTCGCATGAAATTTCGATGCTTTCGTGCGTTTACACATCTTTGGCTGTTGATTTTTTAAGTAGTATTGTTCCCACTAAAGCAATTTTCAAGGAAAATTTCATTGCAATGAATAAAGTTACCGAATCGTCTACAAGACAAAGAATGCCAAAAGCAACGACGGCTTGTGAATCACTAATCTACGAGAGGGGGGTCAGCATTCGGAATGAACGCGTCTCATCTCTCATTTTCCTGGTCCCTTATCTTTTCTCGTTGGAGACAAAGGCTCGTACTAACGAGGAGACTATGACGGCACATTAGTATCGAAGCCGAAGCACTAGACAAGGCTAATACGACCTGTCAGCCAATCACAATTGCAGTTTTGGACGGCGATAGCACTTTCCACGTGGAATTGACCATAATGACTGATCATTTCATCCTTCAAAATGTTTTTAAAACAGCAATCTGTCTCCAAATCTGCCGCCATTGTAATCCTTGTTCGAATTCGAGCCCTTTATCTGTGCCTTTCTACATTCATTCAATATATCGGCGCACTCCGACCACACCCAATCTAAGCTCGAGCTTCAACAGTGAATAATGTGCAGGCTAATCTGCCTATTTTTTACGATTTCGCGTTACACGAATTCAAAAATAACAACTTCGAAGAGATCACCAATTTTAATCCCATGTTTTATGTCATTTCAGGACCATAAACGTCTTCTGATCCCACCACGTCCCTAAACGACGTCAACAAGAAATCTATAGAGCTTCGCGAAATGTAAAAGAATGAAAGCAAAGTAAGTTACGAACACGACTCGACTACAAGAATTCAGCTCGAATACATACGATGTCAAGCACATTAGTAGCGAGTGGGAAAAATGATATGCTCAAAGAACAAGAACGTAAAGGGTATAATATGAATATATTCGAACGAGAACATTTATTTGCAGACTTCCTATTGATCAATATAATTGCCAACTTGGAGATTATTGCAAAGAACTATGTAGAAAAGCCATGCCGTCTTATACTCTTGATTGTTGTTTTTGTCTGTGTCGAAATAAATTTTCCATCAATCACTTGTTGATTTGCATTCCACGTTGTCTTGGACTAAGAGTAAGAATAACCGCGCCATCAACAATGAATCGATTTTGGAACGCAGTTCCATTTTCACTGTCTGCACTCTGGTGCGATCGTTTGTCTATCATTCGATGAGACAAACTGGTCAATTATGTCAGAAAGAAATAATGCAATTCCGTTCCAAAAGTCGATCTTTAGCAGCAACATGTCTATGAGGAGCTTCGCTGAAGAATTTTTCTTCGAGACACACGAGACCACAAATCGTTAATTCAATCTGCAGTAGGGTGTCACCATCAGTATCTCACGTGATAGAAAACGGCTACGCGGAAATAAGGCGAATGGCAATTGCACTAGAGGCACGGAAAGCGACACCCTAGTAAACAGCTAGAGATCGCGCAACGAGTATAAGCGACACCCTAGTATTACGCATCTGAATTGAACTGTTTTTCAGAATCTCATTTTCCTATAAGTAGACTGTGTGAAAGTTATGCGTAATCACGCCAATTGGTCAGGATGCAACGAAATAGCACGCAAACGAGAGACGCAGTCAGTCATAAAACGTAAAGTATGTATTGGGTGTTATAATGCAGGTACGATGCATAATGTGCAGCTCAATTCGCATAGAGATGCCTATGCATTTGAATTGCATATCCTCAACAGGGGAAACATTTCAATATTGTATGTGTCTCATTCTCCTTTTCATTTCTGAAACGTAACTTTGTTTCCGCTTCTCTCAGACTGATTGTCAGTTCAAAGATGCGCTTGACTATACCGTAATAAGTTCCTAACCGGTTCGGAATAAGTTTCAGAATGCATACTTCGCTTGCGTTGAGCGCCGTTCTCTTCATGGCGATCCGTTCTGTTGCCAATGCGAGAGTATTGTAAGTCGGCTCTTTTTTGAATGTCACAATATCACATAATTATTGGTTGAAAGAAGCAAGTTTTCATTCAAAAAAAATGTATGCGTTGAACGTGAATAGAGGGGATGGGAGAAGGCCTCCTTCCAACCCGGGGCGAGTGCGTAGTGTCATGTTAGCACTATCTCAGAGCGATGCTACGCAGAGGATCTTCAAGGATCCCGTCATTCGGACAAAGGGCAAGCTGCTTGATGTAAGCAAATGTCTCATGTGCCTTTGCTATTTGCACCACTATAACATGGCAAAACAATGAATTCAGTACAAGGGTCTAAGTTTTCCAAACGGTCAGGAAAATATTGGAACTTACAATTTTCAGTGCTTCACCACGCAGAACAACCTCGAGCTGTCGGGAGATAAGAAGAAGTTGAAGCTGCTGGACATCCTCAAGCACGATGAGTCTAACAACGAAGCGCTGCAGGTACGGTAGTATCTATTCCGGATTGCTGAAAGATAAAATATTTAAATTTATAAATGACGTCAATATTTAAACGTGAACAGTTATTATGCAATTGTATTGTTTTGTTTTTTAAGTGGAATAAACTGTTGTTGTTATTTTCAGAAATATGAGGCATTCGCCCAAGAAATGACGGAACTGGGCACGAAGATCAATTTGTGGACGATGTACAGTGTGCGCTTTTCTTAATTTCGCGCGATTACTCCTCACAAAATGACCTCGCATATCTAATAGATAGCGATTAATTCGAAGGTTCACTGTTGCGATGTTTGAACAAATGTAAATAATGTTCCAATTAGCCACTGTAGTATCTATGGGTATTTCGCAAAACTCGGAAGAAAATAAATTTTTATCAGCGAAAAATAGCTTCTCTTCAACAGAAAGATGAGAAATTTTGTTCAGACGTGGCTATTTCAGATTGAGAAAGACATCGAGCATCCGGAGTCGAAGAAGAAGTTTCACGAAATCGCTTTGATCTACCTGAACGATAGCCTCAGCAAGATGATACGGTGAACTATTGCGAAATATCTGACTTTACTGGATTCAATCCCAGTTCAGTTTACTAATGTAAGAGGCAATCTCACCCTAAAACTGATAGTGACTTGGTAAGGGTGCAAAGAAACGGTGAAAAATTCCGGTCTCGAACAGACATCTGCCTCAGAATATGACGAAATGAACGCAACGCGTCGACCGGCGCGACGCGGTTGAATATACTCATATTTTAGGCGAATGAACTCGTGGCGAAAACTGAGGGAGACGTGAAGAATAAGCTCGTAGAGGTGCTTGAGATGATGATATCCACGTAATTTTCCTTCTCCCAATCAAACTGAGTAAATCACTCAGTAATGTCGCCAGCGAGGAAAAGAAGTCCCGCGCCTTCGATTCCCTTCACATAGCTGAGGAAATACGGGAAGATTTCATGGAACTTTGCGGTGAATAATCGATATTTTTGGAAGATAAATGCCTATTTGACCCATTAGTTCAAGCTAAAGCAAGTGGCATTGCGAATATAGTTATATCTTGTAGTTTCATCCGTTAATTTGGTTAATATTTATTTTAGACGTGTCGCTCTCTTCGGTTCGCGCGCCCGTCTTCTTCAAGATTTTCTGCTACAACGGACTGCAGTGATATCGATCGATATTATTGTTGATCTCCTCGAAAATAAGCTCTTTCGTGTTTTAATTAGGAAACAGGTGTATGTGGAGCTGGTTTGATATTTTTTTCTCTGAATGCGCTTGTGAAGTTCCTCATAGGTATAACAAGCAGGAACTGGCATGCGTTGATTTTGCCACACGACTAGGTCGCCTAATGCTATTGCTGCATTCCGTTCAGGATTGAGCAATTGGATTTTCCTTCATCTAAAGGGAATTCAGGAAGCGCGTGGCAGTTTCTATGAACCTCTAGCATCGGAAAGACAACCGCTCGACAATGAACTAGAGTAAAGGAATGCACTTCGCCAAGCGATTCGAGCTCTACACTTTCATCTCCAAAAGATCACTGAGCGGTCGTAATTAGCCAATATATGTT
>JACMIF010004885.1:0-11563 GCA_014805445.1 Diplogasteroides magnus | reverse complement strand
TAAGTGCCCGGGAATTAGGGATCATATAGCCTACTGTCACTATAAAATAAGATATGATCATAGCCTTTCATATTCTTGATATAACATCGATAATACGAGATCGGGTAATTATGGCGCACCCTGTAGATAGAAGATAAGATATAAGATATTCAAGCGGCCAAACCCCTAAGATAATACACGTTTTTTTTAAAGTTCGAAACGGGAAATGTTTGCACGCCGCTCCTCCGCTAGATACCTCGAAGCGCATATTTTTCACCTCCCTGTTCTAGTCCCAGCGGTCGTCTTTCGATCTCATAGACAGCCGCTCGGACGAGAATAGGGAGGTTAGATATATGCGTTTCGAGGTCTCTACTAGGGATCGCACTATGGAACGTTATTGACAGCCGTTCAATTCTAGCCGTCTAAATTCATTCCTAGCGGTCGTCTCTCACTTCACAGAGACAACCGCTAGGAGTGAATTTAGATGAATAGAAATGAACGGCTGTCAATAACGTCCCACTAGCGACACCCTGGTCTCTACCCTCCACTGCCCTTTCAAACTCACCGACATCGCCCACTTGCTCATTCCCTTGACGCACGTCTTCTGTCGCTGATTCTGCTCCTCCCAGCAATTGAAACGCCCTGCAAATCATAGTGTGTCGAATACGAGGTTATTGCCTATTGACCAGACTTTCAGGTTTTTATGCGATCTCAACAAGCGATTTTGCCTATATTTGGCCCTCCGCAGTGCTAGTCACCGCAGATTCATGATATCTAATGAAATTGTATAGTATAGTCAAACAGGTAAACGACTAGAGCGCTATTGGCATTTGCGCGACCATGGTGAAATGAACATTTGCGCCAGGGTGTTCATTTCACCAATATGGCGCAAATAATCATGGCTTTCCAAGCTTTCTCCCTTTCAAGCGTTCATTCACCGCGAGCAACCATTCCTCCGGCGTCCAGGAGAGACTCCTGACGAATGAGATGCACTGCTTGCATCCAGGAGTGGGATCCACGTCCTTCGGAGCCAGCAAAAACATATACACTGGGTTATATATCGATAAATTTGCCGTCATTATTCTGCGCAAATTCACTGAATGAGAAATCGTCTACTTTTCTGGATAAAAACACTGCGCCATGAGTTGTTTCGGCTTTGCACATCGCCGTTGTGGGATTTCACCTTTTACCGTGCATATTGCACCATCGCACATCTTATCGACCCCCGAGGTTCTATTCATGGCAGTATCAATTCGGGTGAAAGACTAGTGCGTCATGGAAATTTGCGCTATAATGGTGAAATGGACAGTTGCGCGCTGCGCAATTGTTCATTTCACCACTGTCGCGCACTTGTCATTCATCCCTCAATTCTGACCGGGTGTACAATCGTGTATGCTGTCGCAATGGAGACCACAGCGAGGAAGAGCGCGAGCGACTTCATCACCCTGAATAGTGGCTCTCATTGAAAAACGAGCAATCAAAGATTAATGTAAGCGACATAATATGCAATGGGAAATACTATGTTATTTCTGGGTTTCCTTTTCATGACTGAACCTAGAAATTCGTGAACTCAAGCTATGTGAGTGAAGTGTGTGGATGGTTATCGGGCTCATATACGATCGCTATGACGCAAATGCACATGAATAGATCGTTTGACGGATGGGTGGGTGGAATGGACTGGAAATCAAAGCGATCATTCTTTTTCCTGAGCGGCCGAACTCTGGTCAAGGAAAATGACTGAATAGCGAATGTGAGGCACACTGCCGGGAGGGGCGGGGAATGGTATCTGTCCAAGGTGGTACTCTGACTGTGTTATCAAGAGTATCTCGCTATATGGTGCTTTCTAGCTCTCACCTACCAAAGACTTGTCGGAGCACGGTACGACAGACTACGGCTGGGAAAAGGTTTGGGAGGCTAGATGACCGTTTTATCGCCTTGACCCGGCCTCTCTCATATCATTAGCACAGTCCTGATGTTTGCTCGGTGAGAATAACAGCTGAATGCAGGTCATGAAGAAGATGTGATAAGATTGCTTGTTGAACCTTCCGACAGGTTGGTGGGACATAATGGCCCATTATGCACCGATTCCAAAACGGCGGTTCCATTACGTTCCACTCCATTCGAAAGTCTCCTACTCGTCCACACATTGGAAAATACTACCGATCTGATCGTGATTACTGCCTAAATTACCATAAAAATTACCACAAAAATATATAGAAATTATTTGGGGCAGCAAAACGACCACGGCAGGTAACTGTAGCATAGACATTTAGTGCGTGCGCTCGCCCCGCACCCCGAAGCTCGCGAGTTCGGCTCCTCCCGATTGCACGCAAGCCGGTTCTCCTAAGGTACGGGTATCATTGCGCCCGCGACACGGTTGGAACCTTTGGCTATACTGTAGGGGGGCGATATTGCCCCACCAAGTGCAAGTGTGCTTGGTGGCTTCCTAAGTCGTTCACACTTTTGGACTTTTGGATGCAGCATCGGCAAGAAGAGACTATTATAGACCTTGAATCGGGTATCGGAGTACATTCCTTTTCTTTAACTCTTTATCGATTGTCTTTCGCTGATTAAAGAAGCCGTAAAGGGAGATTGCGAGGCGCTTCCCGACGGATATCAGTCTCTCCAACTCCCTCACTCTCTCGTCGTTAGAGTGACCTACTCTGACTACGAGAGAGTAGGATAATTGGAGAGACTGATATCCGTCGGGAAGCGCCTCGCAATCTCCCTTTACGCCTTCTTTAAAGACAACCGCTCGAAAATGAATCAGAGAAAGGGAATGTCCTTCGGTGCCCGATTCTCGGCCTCTAGTAGAGCCTCGTAACGAGAAAATATCACCATATTTTATCGCAAAACGTGCAAAATTCGAGTATCGCAAACATCAAGCTAATGAAAACAATTGAACAATTGCGTATCCGAGATTTCATCCAAGCGCATCCTAGTGAATCTTGATGCAATATCGTTCTGCATCTTTCTGGTATGCGCTGAAGTACACTCGATGATTCCGTAGAGTGTAGAGAAGACTGGGAGTCTGGAGGCAGTTGCCTTCTCTCTTGATCAGCGTTTCTCTGCTGCGAACTGAAAACACAATAATTCTTTTCAAAACACAATGATTAACATGAACCTATGGTTGTGTGCATAAATATGTGAAAGGATATGCCATTCAGTCAATTGTTAGAGTGTTGCAAACTTTCCAATTTTTCTACATTTATGATTTGAAAGTTGACGAGTATCAAGCAAATGGGTAGGCAAATTTTTTTCATAAATAGTGATCGCAAGTGGCTCTAGAGCTGGATGCGATATAGATATTTTAAATCGGAAAAGTTGCCGTCATTCTTCTCCGTGGCCCGGTTCTCTATTCTCCTAATAGACAACTGCTCTCCGGAGAAGAATGACGAAAATTTTAGCGATTTAGAACCCCTAATGCGAAACCAAACAGCATACCGGCCATAGTGTTATAAAACCGCATAGGGCTTGAACATGCTGGCATGGACGAGTCTCTTTTCACTGCCGGCCAAGAGCAGACGCTGAACAAATTTCAATGCAAATATTCATGAAATGGCATTTAAAAAATTTCCTATCCAAGTTTCTCTTTTTGTGTTTCGCAAGCGCCATTCATGTTTATTCACAAAAGAATTCCAAAAAAAGTTTAAAGATTTTACTAACCTGAATTGCGTTTCGACAATCGAGAAACGTCAGTTTCGAAATGCACTCAACTTGCACTTCTCTCAGGTCGTCCCTGTCTATTACGAGAATCAGGCGTCCATAGTCCAATTGACTCCTTTAAAATATTATTAATAAATATAAGCTTTCAGAATTAAAATATATATTTTAGAGCTTAGGGAAAATTACCAGCTTTTCTCTGAATGCTTGAGGCAGTTACAGTGAACACGTAGTTGCGTTGAGCCGGCCACTAAAGATATTTATTACCAAGAATTCTATTAATGAAAAATTAATTTAAATGCGAACTTTTGTAAAATCTATCGCCCATTTGTTTGGAGCCGAAGCAACTGCTGAATATTGTGAGAGGGAGGTTTGATTGCAGGAAGACGCAAATAATCGTGTCGGTCTCCACTGTTGGGCAAACTGAGCATGCGACGGTAAGAATAGTGGCTCGGTTGATGAGGGGGCTGAAAGTTCGAAATTGGTGATTAGTAGGGTGACTTTAGTGCATTCGACGTGTCTCTACTCTCCGAGGAGCGGTTGTCTATCGAATGCATCGACGACCGCTCCTAGGAGAGCAAAGGCACCGCGAATGCACTAAAGTCACCACGAGCGACACCCTAGTGATTAGTCTAATATCAAGGGAACGGTTGTATCTTCATGCGATGATAATCGCTTCGCGGAGATTAGACGAATTATCAATGCACCAAATGAATTAATACGGTAACTGTATTATTAATGTTATGCTCAATTGATAACGGAAACCGACAAATATTTAATATAAATAACACTTCCTTACGTACCTTATTATATCCAGAATGCCTCGGTTCACCCATCCCGTCATCTTCAGAGCTAGCTGTTCTACATTGTTGAGTACGTTATCCATGCATTGGATAAATGTCAGATTTAGCAGATCAGGATGCTGAAAACAACCTATTATTATAAGGCTTTGACAGAATAACTTTATTTATTTATTCAGTTATTACGATATTTGACATAAAAATATCAATCAACAAAATTACCTCTGAATTGCTCCATACACAATTCGGAAGATGGCTGTCGAAATGAAGCTCATGATAAACTCCCCTCTTGTAGACAGTTAATTCAAGTCGCTTACCAAAACCGTTGAACTTCGTAGTAACATGGGCGTACTAAAATATTTATAGGACAATTCATTTCCTTCTATTTCCCGTGGAGCCGTTATCAATACATGAGAGAGACAACTGCTCCTAGGAGGTGAGATGAATGAGAAATGCGCTCTCTCGCACAAAATTACCGTTTTAGGAATCCTAATAAGTATCAGGGGGTTCTAAATTGGTATGTTGATCGTCAAAATTCTTTGCAGAACGGTTGTCTCGCTGCCTGATAGACAACAACGCTTTGGAGAAGAATGACGATACATTTACCTATTTAGAACCCCTAATCAGTACCTTCAGCGGCAACGCCTTTCTCAGTCTTCTACAGGTCTCTCGGAGCGCATTTATATCTACGGAGGACAGATTTGAGCAGATGATCAACAAGACGTCGTTAGGAAGATACGTGAAAGGGCTATCTTCATTGTCCTCCTCTTCTGAACATTGTAAATTTTACTGTACATATTAATTATAGATTTTTGGAACCAATTTATCATGTTCTGCAAGTGCTGATCAGTATGCGTTAAAAAGCTAAAGCCCGAACGTGATCAATATAATGAATTAGCGACATGTTTTTCAGAGGTGACCGTTATTTTTGTGGTAAAAGTCAGCCTTAATATGTTGAGAGTGAAACCTACTCAAAATCATGGCTAATGGTCAGAGAAACGATGAAATAGCACGCAAATTTGAGAGTGCACAGTCGTCAGCCAGATGGAATGTGTGTACTTGGATATCAAGTTCGTTTTCCACAATAATAATATGCATGAGGAACGAAGATTTCTCACCTATTTGCTCCCTTTTAGGTGTTCGGAAGCAGGAGAACAGCGACATCGAATGCCTCGAGAATGAAGATCGCTGTTGGTTTGTCAAGCACAATACCAACCCATATAATGCCAATGACCCAACCCATATAATGCAGTGCAGTCAATTAGGTGGGAATAGCCACCGGCAATTCTCCCAACTAAGTAGAGTGGTGCTCGTCCTTCAATGTCACTCACTCTCAATAAAGATGGCCGAAATGAGAATAGGGAACAGTGTGAACCGTTCGTTGTGCTTGCCTCGATAGATAGCTCTAATAAGCATGTGTCAACTATCCCAAGACACTCGCTACCCCTCCGTCGCCGTCACTCACTTCCAATCACGAGAGTTTGGATCCCTTCTGATCCCCTTTCATATCTCATCTCATATGCTTGAGCCGACTCAATTGCTCTGCTAACTCATGAAACATTGCACGAAATGCGATAGATATTTTTATCGGCATGAAAATGATTGTGAAAAGACAAGCACAACACATCATTATTGTCAGGCAAAGCACACAGATTACAAGGGAATGGAGTATAAAAAAGGGTGAAAAGTGGACAAATTTTCCTCTATGCACTGAAAATATTTTGTAGTGTTGTTCTTCTTATCTTCTCGGATGGTTTATCGATCGTAGTGACGTGTTCTTCGCATTCGTTTCTTGTTTCTCGCGGCACATTTGACATACATTTCTGAATATTCACCCGTGAACTTTAATCATCATAAACATTCTTAGGGAGGCGCAGCGTATATAGTACATAGTTCAGCGAACATCACCGTGACACCGCAAATAATTAGAATGACTATAATTGCAGTACCATGACCGTCATCAGACGAGGTCGCGGAACTGAAAAAATGGCATTGTGAGGTGAAATTAAAAAGTAATGATGAAAAACGAAAAAAATAGCTGTATTGATAAAAGCCACAATATAAAGATGAATTTGGTTGAAGTTAAAAATTAACAACAAAAAGGAACACTCACTTTGCAAATGGGTTTCTAAATCAATAGTCGCATGCATTTAACTTTCCTCGAATGTCCGCGGAGCTGTGGTCTATCGACTATGGAAGGAAATCCAAGCGAAAGTACATATTTCTGTCGTCCGAGGGAATAAGACGACAGAAATATGTACTTTCGCTTGGTTTTCCTACCCTTTCATCGAGACTTAAGGGCAACATCTCCGCGGAGATTAGAGGAATGAGAAATGCGTTTGACTACTGATTTATAAATTGGCCTGTTGCATCCGCGATTTCATATAATATTTTATAATATATAATAGAGACAGTGAATTGACTCATTAAATATCCATTCGTTCCTCTCTAATATATTCCGAGCGGTTGTCCATGGCCGGTGTGAGACAATTGCTTGGAATGAATTAGAAAGAAAGTATGCACTAAATGAGTCGAATCAAGGTCTCTAATATAGGTATATAACTTATTTTGAGACCCTTCCTAAAGCGAAACGTTTCTGATTTGGCACAAAAGTTGCTAAAAAATCTTATATTTTAATTTTAATTTTTTATTATAATGTATTTGATAGTGAAAACCTTGTGTGATTCCGAGTCGGGCAGACTGTCACATAGCGTCCACTGGAAGCGAGAATGTCCAAACAGTTATTTTCCATGGCATTTTCGCCATCCATTTCGGTTGTAGTAGTGGCGTTGAGATTGAAAATCTTGTCCAAATTATCGCTATCCGGTACATATTGGCTGTCCCAATAATAAGCCATTCCATTCACACTGAAATTGTGCATAACAGTATTTTCGACTCTTTTGTCGAAGTATGGTCCCATGGAAAAAGTATGGTCACATGGATAAAGTATGGTCCCAAACAAAAAGTATGGTCCCATCATGGGACCATACTTTATCTGCAGAAGTATGGTCCCAAAATAAGTATGGTCCCAAGCGGTTTTCCGTGGGACCATACTTATTTTGAAGAAGTATGGTCACAAGCGGTTTCGAATGAAGACGAAGGACAGGAGTAGGTGGGTGCAGCCCGAATAGGTTCCAGAAGTAGCTTGGAAGATAAGGGCAAAGCTATGAATTAAGAACAATAAAGATGTTACATATATGGACCGACCTGCTGCCGTAGGTTCGCCCACAGATGTGTTAACCACAAACTCAATTTTCGACCCAACCGACCCTTCCGTTCCTACTCAAGGAATTGAAGCCACCCGGAGAGCAATGAAGACTGGCCTCAAAACATTTTATGGAGTAACCGAGCCTAATCTTGATGGTTATCTTTTTAATTACATGTGGAGAAGGTGGAATAGAGATCACAACCTCGTTAATCGTATAATCTATGAGTTCAATTTTTACCGTAGGGAGCCTAGCGCCTCCACCACCACCACAACTACTACTGTTCCCCCTACAACAACTACCACAACAAAACGTCCTCCTCTCAAACGTACTACTACAGTTCCCCCTACAACCACTACCGCTGTTACAATTAGATATCAACCCAAACGTACTTGCAAAGACAAAAAGACTTGCACTTGATTTATTTATTATGACATGCAATCTTGTATTGTTATTGCTTCATTTGATCATTTTTTGGTTGCAAGTAAAAAATATTTGTGAAAAATTGTTTATGCAGTTACCTATCTCCGGAAATTTGATGGGACCATACTTATTTTGGGACCATACTTCTGCTGAAAAAGAATGGTCCCATGGATTTGCCCATGGGACCATTCTTTTTCTTGAGGCCATACTTATTTTTTTGTTTGGGACCATACTTTTTTCATGGGACTATACTTCGACAAAAGAGCCGTATTTTCAATGTGAAAGCATACCTAAGCGGCACATGTGGGTATGATATGACATTGCCAGTGATGTATCCTGCGAAAAATCCCTTTCCAACACTCTGAAACATTATTTTTTTAGGAATAATGATTGATTTAGCATAGGATCAAATCACAAGGCAAGGCCACTAGAGCATTGCGTTCTAACCTCCCCATTCTCCGCCGAGCGGTCTTCTCTCGAGCTACTAGACAATCGCTCGGAGGTAGGGATCCTATTATGGAACTATTATATTATTCATTCTTAGCGGTCTTATCTGTGAAGTGTGAGACAACCGCTTGGAATGAAATTAGACGGCTAGAAATGAACGGCTGTCAATAACGTTCCATAATGCGATCACTACTCGGAGGTGAAATATGGGTTGGAATTGTTCATGCCTTCCCCCAGTCTAGCTCACATTACAAAGGTTTTATCCACCCGAAAACTCACATCGACTCCGGCTGTATGTTTCGAGTAGTGGATTCCACTGTGGAACGCTGACACGATTGTGGCGCCTTTTACAGTGATCGAGCGCGAAGCACAGCCGCCTCCCGAACCTCTTGAAATGTGAACAGTCATCTATATCATGGAACGCATTGTGGAATTTATGACCTCCCCAACTTTATCGGAGCGGCTGTTTCTCATTTCGATAGATATCCGGCCGGAGAATAGGGAGGTTAGAAATTCTATAATGCGTTCCCTACACCATGCAGTATCTTCCAACGTTGATTGAGTATCTTACGAACACGTGTTTATGATCGAAAACACAATATTGAAATTTAATAATAATTTATAAAAGATTAAATATGATCATGATTTTTTCGCATTGCCTTTCCAAATCAATAACCACTAGGGTTTCTAAAACGGTAATAACGTGTTTTCTCATTGATTTAATTTCCTCAGAGCGGTTATCTTTCCCTCGTAGAGGCAACCGCTCCGCGGAAATAAGACGACTGAGAAATGTACTTTACTACCGATTTAGAAACCCTAATAGTAGGATGTCGCTTGCGAGGCACTTACAATAGTGCATTCGTCATGTCTCTACTCTCAGCGGTGCGGTTGTCTTTGCATTTAAAAGACAACCGCACGGCTGAGAATAGAGACATGATGACTGCACTATTGTAAATGCCTCGCAAGCGACACACTACCTAATAACCACCTGAAAGAAGAGACTATTCGTCCTCCGTGTGCAGTGTACGTGCATCTACCGCTGAACCGCCAACTACCGCAACATGCTCCTTTGCATCGCTGTCTTGATGAAGCCTACTTTGATTGGTATCAGGGTCCCTGATTCAGGGATCGCACTATTCCGTCTCTCTTTGCTCTACATCGTGCGGTTGTCCCCATACGACCGCACGATGGAGAGCACAGAGAGACGGAATGCACTATTTTAGTCGTTCTGGCAACCCTGATGGGTACACATTAGGGTTTCAAAAACGTAGAGTGCATTCGTCTATTATCAAAAATCTCGTGGTACGGTTCTTTATCTCGTGAATTCTCTCTCTCCATTCCGCGACGAGAAGAGTGGGAGGTAAGGGGAGGTCAGATACCTCCTTATCCGTCTACATATCTCATCTCATTTGTAGAGCCAACTCGTTTTCTTAGCTTTTTCTTGAAACATTGCAGCTGCAAGAGAGACTTTTTTATCTGCGTGAAAAAGTAAAAGACAACGCTCCGGAGAAGAATGACGACAAATTTACCGTTTTAGAACTCCTAGTCCCTACCCAGCACTATGGATCACATCATGGAACGTTATGGACAGCCGTTTTTCTATTTCTTGTCGTCTAACTTCACTCCTAGCGGTCGTCTCTAATTTTGCAGAGATGACCGCTAGGGATGAAGTTAGAGGAGTAGAAATGAACGGCTGTCAATAAATATCCAAAATGCATTCCCTACCCAGCACTCACTCGACGCTCGCTCCGGTCTCCTTGTGTGCCGATGAATTAAATTGACGCCATTTAGGGTGGGCACTGGGGTTGGCAGAATGAACGCGAGAGAGTGCATTCCGTCTCTCTGTGCTCTCCATCGCGCGTACAGCTCGAACTTCTTCATCGAAAGCATTTTCGCATGCACTACAGTGTTTTGATATATGCTTTTTCAGTTGTCGTCGAGATTCGATGCTATGGAATATCGTCAAACACAAGTGACTATATAAAATGTTATTGCAATTTTAGATTTTTTCTAGATGACCTTAAAAGTTAATGGCATAGCGCGTGATCAAGAACAGGTGTGATTTTTTGGGAAAAGAAATCGTTATTTTATTTTTAGATGTCTTTAAAAGTGAATGATATGGCGAAACAAAGGAATCTCATTGCGAATATTCAACAACAGGTATATATTTCTAGTTACATCCACCATATCAGGCCGGTCACGTACTGATCGTACAGTGCCTGGTACACCTTTTTTCTAACCTATATCTTTTGTATTTTTTAAAAATAATACATACCTGGGCGAGTAACGTTAGGGGGGTGATAGCTCATGAAAAAAATGTTTTCGATTTTTTATGAATGTTCGAAGTTTGACTTTGACGAAAGATTTCGATTTTTTCTCGCGAGTTCTATGACATATACGGGGAAGATTAGATTCGAATTATAGGTTTTCGGGGGCGCGCGTTCAAATGGACATAGTGGCATCTCACCAAAATTTTATATAAGGTATGAAACACCACTTTGATTTCATAAAAAAAATCATAAAAATTTTTTAACAAAGAACCCCTCTCCATATATTTTTTTCAGAAAAAGTTATCGCGCAGAAGTACCTCAAATAATGACGTTTTTAACAAACATCTTCTGTAAGAGTGGATCTCCCAGGCCAAACCTTTGCACAGTTTCTAAACTTGGTCTCCGAATGGGCTGAAAACTTAGTTTAAGGGTAAATCGGCCCTGTAGATCACGAATCTGAGGTCGGTTTGACATGAAAAAATTTCGCTGCCTCAGGGCATCAACAAAATCCGAAAATTCGTCAAAAATAGGTGAAAAATCCTATCCGTAAATTTGACGTGGCATTCAAATTCTGGTCCCTAGGACATATTCCGTTATTAAAATGAGACCTGTAACTTCATTTTGAAGCTCATTTTCAGCCAATTTAAATATTCAAACGGCCGTCGTATAAAATTTTTACACTATACACAACGAGATTCCTTCATTTTTGGAATCTACGCACTCGATTACCCCATATATATGAATTTCAGCGAAATTGGAAGTGACTGTTTTGCTG
>JACMIF010004884.1:0-11565 GCA_014805445.1 Diplogasteroides magnus | reverse complement strand
GTGCCAAAAAATGCCATTTTTTCAAAATGGTCCTATGTTGACCAAACTCCGCCCGTGTGTAGAGGATACCATAGGAGTAATAAAAATATATTGGGGCACGACAGAACTTATTGCTCAACCTAATATTTGCATACTGTTGCCAAACATTCTCTTGCTTTGGTGGAATAAATGCAAAAAAACCTAATTTTGATTTAACATATTGCATGTCAACGGCCTACGAACTTCCCACCAATTTCTGACATGCTTACCGTTTTCGTGCCTATTCCTCCCACAGTCTTATGTCATAACGTTTTTTTTTCGAAATGTCTATCGATTAGTATTGTGAGCGCTCTGGATGATAACAGCCGAGCACACTGTGAATCTCCTTCTGCGAAACAATTATTACATCGAAACTGCATCGGGTGACCATATCTGGGGACATTTCGAAAGTTGTAAAACCACACGGAGGTATATAACAATCGAGCTGAAACACCATGGAATCCCATTCTTTCCGTCTTTGCAGTTCCTCAGGATGAAACTGGCGTTGGTTTCTGGTTTGCTAGCCTTTACATTGCCATTGTGCATTGGATATGCAGCGTACAGTAAGTCGAACTTTCTGAGATTACGGTGGATTTAATCTAATCAGAAATCGTGTCTTCCATAAAAGGATTACTGATCATCAATTTTGTTCAGCCTACAAAGTTTGGAAATCTCAAATGTTTACAGACGGCAGTGGCTTCTGCGGTTGCTCCCTATCTCTGGCCTCTTCAAAGACGGACTGCCCATCCACACCAGTAAGCAAAAGTTGGGTGCCATACCTTCGATGAGTGCCATAAGTGCGGCCCCTTTCTTTCAAAGCTCGAGATTATTTCGTTATGCCGAGAGTGTGGCAAATTGATATTTACAGAGAAACACGAAATCTACCTCGAAGTTTAACAGCGATTACTATGGTGGACAACGAAACATCTGCCATTTCGGCAAATGCACTTCAACAAATGAAATTGATTTCAAGCTAATTCTTCATGCTACCGTGAGCAGGTGATCACGGAGAACTGCATGGTGACTTGTAGACCGTCAGCCAAGACTAGGTTCTTGGTGAGTGTGCCTGATGGTGTAAGCAAGAGCGCCGTGGATATTTACGCCGTAATGGTGAAATGTACATTGCGGGCGCACCCTTTTATTCTTGTCTGCGTTAGTGCATCCTGAAGGCTCATCTCTTTATAATGCAAATGAGCAGAGTTTCTAAATCAATAGTAAAATGCATTTTCATTCGCCTGCTCCACTAACAAAAAGAGCGATCGTCTATTGAACGTAGAGCGGAAATCCGACTAATGAGAAGTGCACTCTACTACCGATTTAGAAACCCTGTTACAAATAAGAATGAGAATGGGTGAAATGTGCATTGACGTCCTGCATTGAGTCGCGAGATTTCTTAATGAATTAAGGACGGGAAGATCACTTTTTTGAGGAAAGAGGCAGGAAATCGTGAATTCAGGTCAAGAGCAGTGCCACCTCCTTCGTCGAGCCGGGTGTGCTCACGTGTGACGGCAATCAGAAGAAAACCGCGAATGGTGAAGTTGTCACGCACGACGGGGCGACATGTAAGAAGCTGAGAGGTACGTTATTTGTGCACTAGGGTCGTGCAAAACTTCTTCTTCTTCCTTACTTCTACGCCGCTTTTCCCCACAGTGGAGGACCTCTGTAGGTAGAGACTAATGTTCTATCACGATCAGATTATCAGAAACAGTGGACTGGCCCTGGTGGCCATTCCTGTTTGTACCCACAGTGGGGTTGAAATCACTACGGGAGTGCAAGTGAACGGGAATAATTCAACCTCGGGAATATTTTTCTTTTCATTGTGTAATCAAATATTATTCATTGCGCACACTGCGGGACGAATCATTCGCCGAATGACTGAATCGTTCATTTCACAACACTGCTGTTCACTAATCACATGGTGCTGGAAATCTCGAGCAGACTGTATTTTGCGAAAAGACAATTCAAACTTTTAGAATTTCCCTCCTTTCTCTGCTTTTCTCTCCCAAATAATCCTCTTTTCAGCCCCTGGTTTTGAAATAATATCCGTGCATTTTAAAAATTACAAATGAATTAAAAATAAGAATTATATATACATAAATATCAGCATGCGACCAATGCGCGAAGTTCGCCCTGGCTACGAGCTGTGACAACGGCAGATACTGTGATAATACACAGGTTAGTGGGGCTAAACGGACGCTAACAATGGATATTGTTAGAAATTGATTAAGTATTATATTTATTGACGCTATGTTATACGTTATGTTATACGTTATGTTATACGTTATGTTATGTTATACGTTATAAACGTTATGTTCACAACTGGACTAGAACGACTGGAAGATATTGATTGAAATTGATAGATATCGATCGATGTTTGCAGCTGGAAACCAATATCAAGCCCGACGGGTGCATGTCATACAGATGCAGAGCCGGCGACATTTCGGTAAGCGGCTATTGAATATTATTGGTTAGGGACCCTCTAAGTGCTGTCCTTTTCTTTTCCCAAGTCATTCGGAGCGATTGTTTCTTGCCACTAATAAACAACCGTTCCAAATGACTTTCATTCATTGAAGAAGAATGCACTCGGAGGTTCTTTAGACGGTCCCAATATATTGATTGATTTATCCTGCATATCGATCTATGGTAATGTTCTTTCTACTTTAACAAGGTAATTTCAGATCTTCCCGGATACTACGCCATGGAGGCACAACCATATCCCGCACTGTAGCACGTTCGGGAAGTGGAGCAACTATACTTTGGAGCCGGAAGACGATGGCTTCTGGAGCTACCCCGAAACGTGGACAATTACGTGTTCGCCGATGAAAAGTTTGTGTTCTAGTTTTCAGGACAAATTTTTAAACAAATTCGAAATATATGGGCGCTTAAGGTAAGAGTTCTCTAGCTTGAAAGCCTAGGGGTTCAAAGCAGAGCCGAAATGTTATATAATAACACACAAAATGAACGAGACAGACGGTCAAAAAGGTAGCGAGCGCTGTAATAGCAGTTGAGTTAGGATGTAAGTGTGCTAGGAAAATAGAAATGGCGATTCTTGCAGCGCTCTCAATGTGCAATGCGGCTCCGATCGCGAACGCCACGCATCTGACGGCAGCCTTTAATGAAAGCAACCTCGTGGATGCAAGCAAGCTCGTCCACCAAAACAATACCATCACGGGATCGCGAATGTATTGCAAAGATGGATACATGCTCAAGGTGAATTCATTTTTCCACTTCTTGTACGAGTTATTTATACTTGAGTTAACATACGGATGCCTCAAACCACCTGATATTTAATATTTTCATATTGTCATCATTTTTTTAAAATAAATGTTTTTAGGCTTTCTCAATCGTTCAATCAGCCACCCATCCTTCTCTCGATTTCAACTTCGGCGACTATATGAAGTGCAACCTGAACAGACGATGGACGAATATGGCAGGAGCGGTCATGCCGGTGGATGCGCAAGTCACATGCATTATACCCAAGCACGGTATGTTTTCGTCGTATCTCGTAAAACAGCTGCGTAAAAATCATTCAAAGAAAAATACTCTTGGCTGTCTCGTTTAAAGCGAAAACCACCATTCGTTGTCCGGGCTTCTGTACTAGAGTGGCTGATTCGAACATTCATTCGAACATTGGATGACTTGCAAATTAAGCAATTGAACATCCATTCGCACAGCCTGTCAAACAGTAGGGTTTGTGTTGGACAATTCATTCTCTTTAACGCCATTCCGAGAGGGCGGTCATTAGAATAATCGATATTCGTCCCGACAGCGGTCCGCGAGGTGGTTTTTAATCCATAACTATTTTCAAAATAAAACTATCGCAAAAAGCATCCCTACGATTGTTGGGAGTGATAATAGCACCCTGCTAATTTTATATGGGACGCGATTTGAACATTTTGAAAGACACTTGTGCTCGATTATAACATAAGTGTGTTTCAAAATGTTCAAAGCGCGCCCCATGTAAAATTAGCAGGTGCCTATTATCACTCCCGACAATCGTACGGTTGTTTTTGTGATATTTTTATTTTGAAGCCGGATAAATATCAAAAACCTCTTGAAACCTCATTAGCATGTGATTTCGTTCGTCCCATTAGCATCTGATCTCACTCTCGCCTCTACGTGCGGAATGAACCCTACTGTTTGACAGGCAGTGCATTCGAACATCAGTTGATGTTCGAATGAGCGAGGCTCATTTCATTCCATTGTTTGAAAGGTTTCCCTTTCCTTTAGGGTTTGCATTTGCGTCTTTTAATCATACGTCAAGTCTCTACTCTCAGCGATGCGGTTGTCTATAAAATGTGAGACAACCGCACCGCTGCACTTCAATGTTCGAATGAACGTGAATGTTCAAATGAAAATGTTCGAACAGCAACCGCTCCACATGCAAATACGAATGAAAATGAAATGTTCAACCAATGTTCGAATCAGCCACTCTATTATGTACCAATATACGCAGGTTTGGAGGAATTAGCACATCAGCTGAATTTCTATTAGTTGTTATATATGATTTAAATTTGTGGCAATTAATTTTTATAAGGATATAAGAAAATTGCAATCTGTCCCGGTGAGTGCACGTACAAAAACATTTCGTGTGCGGACTGTCGCAGTGAAGTGCTCTCTTCATCAAATACAACTGGCAATTGCAAACTTTCCTGTCCTCCTGGTTTTGCACTTAAGGTGAACGGTTTGACATTAATAATCTTGTTCACCCTAACTTGGGACCACATCAATACGTTTGGTTTGTAAATCGGTAGCAAAAGGGTATATAGTAGTTACGCCCCGTTTTAGACCGACTGTATTTACCATTTTGAGTGTTATTTGGCATTTCTTTGACCTCGGCTCTTAATTCTGGATATGTCTTAACTGTGCAATATATATAGGAAATTGTGACAGTACAGTTGACATTGAGAAGTAGAAAAAGACTCGAGTTTCCTGGGGCACATATCAGACACCATAATGCATACCTTTGGCATGATCAGATTTCGCCCTTCCAATTTCACTTCGACATCTACGGCTCGTTCAGTGTTCGCAGGCCACTTAAAACGCTATTTTAATAATATAAATAATATAAGTCAATAAATAATGTTTTTTTTAATATAGAAACTAAGATCTAGTATGTGGTCACGAAATTTGTCCCGAAATTTGATCCTACTCTTCTTACAATCGATCCCGTTCTCCACTTGTCGCACACCCTTGAGAGGTACTTGTTGCAAGGCTCGAAGGTCTGTTCGTCACCTGCAGTATAGAATATTATGCCTCCTCATCGAAACCGAGATTATTGATCGAAATTATGATCATTGAGATTCCTCATTTTGCTCTACTTCTGGTTCAAAATACAATATTAAAGATTTTAGCAGAGTTGGGCATTGAAAAAAGGAATTTTACTTGCAAAGTGAATTGTTTTGAAATTTGAACAATTTGAAAGATAATTACTGCATAATAGTGTTGTGCAAAGAGGTGAATCCAAGTCGAATGTGCTTCCAAGTCACTCACTCCCAAATATTAGGTTGGCCGGAAAGTAATGCTATATAGATTGTTTGTCCTCTATTTTCAAAAACATTGATTTTAGTTTATAACCACTCACGCCTACATGTGCCCCAGCCCACTGCCACCACCCCTGTCTCTCCTACTTCGAAGGGGGCTCCGGCGATTTATCAAACTTTGCAGACCCACGATTTCCGGACCACATTTTTCTCATTTTTGGCCTCTTTTTTCGTGTATTAGATATAGAATCCGACTATCATTCCTTGCGATTGTATCTTCCCGATCGAGACGGCCGGGAAGAGATGATACAGATAAAAAATGAAGGCGTTATACAAAACAATCGAACGTGCCCACCCTACTCTGACATGTAAAGCCTGGACTATTGAAATTGCAGGTACCGCTCATACTGAAAATTCGATGTTTGGTTTTCGAGTCAATAATTTTCACTTGTTTTCTCTCAATTTAAAAATTTAGTTAACAACAACAATTCCGCTCAATTTAGATAGGACGAATAACAAATGTATTTTATTGTATTGACTTTGAAACCCTAATAAGTACCTCCAACTGTCCTATACCACTCGATGACGGACATACTTGATTCACTTGTCGTTGGCACTTCGAGCTCCAGTCGACCGCCACTCTAAAAAACTTATTTTCCTAGATTCTTGCATTAGGTTGATGCACCTGTAAGGGTACACGACAAAATCCCACTATTTCGTGTTTTAAGTTCATTTTCTCAGCGATACGTGATGCGATAATCATGAAAACATGTTCACCAACATACCAACATTTTACATGGGGATTTCGAATTTTTGGTCTATATCGATGTTGGTACCATGACGGTGATGCGCTTTCTCGGCAGGATGACTGCATCCGACATGTCGCAATGGACGATATCGAACAGAACAAACGAAGCAATTACATGAAAGGCCACGTTCATGCTCTGAAAATAATTTATAACGGAAATGATTCACCATTCAGTCAGAGTGGTGGTCTTCGGTATTTATAATCTTCACATTCTCATTATGTGGTCAAGATCGGGAGGAGAATGGGTGAGGTTGGAATTACCGATGACCATCACTCTAGTTCAGTCACATGAATGCGTGGCCGTGATAGACAAATTCGAACGAAAGCATGAAATGCAAAGTAATGGAGAAGCGATTTCGAGAAGTTCGTCCTTCGTCCACTCTTCATAACCGTTGTTCAAATATGTGAACGCAAACAGTTTGGGATGAACGATGGAGGAGGATTAGAGTTGTTAAACGAGAAACTAGATCTCGTTTATTTATAATTGCAGGGGGGGGAGGGAAACGGGATCTCGTTTTTAATAAAAAATTATCCTTTTCTCTCGTTGATCGATCGTGCGATTATTTTCCCTGCAGCGCAGATTGGTATCAAACGAACAGACCGAGAAAACGAGAATCGAATGCACAAAATTGATGAGAGGGAGAAAAAGGGAAAATGCTTTTTGCACTGATGTGCATGAATTATAAATCAAATCGAGTATCCAATCCCGTTTTCATTTCCAACAACGCTAAGAAAGATGTTTCCCTTGGCTGATGAAGGAGCAATGTTGTTAAATTGTTTGACAGCGCACTCTTAAGTACCGGACGCTTCTGGTTGCAATGAATGTCTGGTTGCGGATAATCAATTTGGCGTTCTGCAAACTTTCTTAGCTAACATTTCATTTCATTTCATAGTCGTAACATTTAAAATATAGCAATGTGAACAAAATAATTATCTAAAGGCAATGAGCGGAGTCTGAAATACGCATTCAAATGAAATATCAACTGACATAGTTGCGTTAAGTAAGCTGTACGAACAATTGCGCGAAAGCAGTAAGAGTTGTCCCTATCAGTGACTTTAGTGCAATTGTCATTCGTCTAATGTCTGCGCAGCGGTTTTCTATCTCTTATGGGATAGATATCCGCTCCGCAGAGATTAGATGAATGCCAACTGGAGAGGGGGGGTGTACGACTGGAGAAGGGATGACGGCGGGAAAACGAATGAGATAGTGATATACTACGTGGATGACACACGAAGAAGAGAAACAAGAAGAGGAGAGGGAAAGACTGCTAAGAGACAGTGGGATTTTAAGCCAAAAACAAAGGTATTGATGCGAGTCTAACCCAGGAAAAATGCAACACGATCATTTTTACCTTTAAGCTGGCAGCCGTGGTAGATGTGGATGAGAAGAAGAATAGGAGAAGAACGACGATTTATCTGCCGGTCGCAAAAGATTATAGCGAGGGGGGATGAACGGGACGGGCTTTTATGCGGGCGAATACGCGAGGAATTAATGGGCTGGAATTGAAGATGAATTTTCAATGTTCTTTGTATGAGATGAAGTGGCACTTTCACCCTATAGTCGAAAATGAACGGGCAACAAGATAGAAGTCTCAATTTCACCACTATGGCGCAAGTGTCAATGGTGCTGTGATCTTTCACCCGAACTTAGTACGGCAGAATTGTTTGTGCTAAACATGGAAGTGCACGAGCTGTTCGTGAGCTTTCGAGATGAGATGGTCACAGGTCTGGGAAGAAATTTCTAAAGCATGTCGTCTTCAATGAATTTATTTGTCGAAACAGTTTTTTTATTAGTCAGCAAATACGAAAAGAGAAAAGGGCATGCGCAGTCGGAATTGTTCCACCCAAGGTTCCAAGTGAAAACGCCAAAAATGTGAAATATTTAGTATTTTTCAGAAAGAGTTAAAATCGATTACATTACAAATGTAATATAATATACGTAAGTCACAGCAATCGTGGATATCCGATTCACAGTTGATTATTCGTCACCAGAGTCGCATTCGTCGAATCTATCTATCTCTTCAATAGCATGCATCGCCTCATCGTCCCAGTCCTCCATTGAGTCGAAGCTCAAATCGCAATCTTCTTGCTCTCCCAATTTCTTCCAATTTTTCCCAATTTCGTCTAGTTTCTTCCAATTTCGTCCAATTTCTCCATAGTCACAGTCCATCTTCATTTCGTATTTGGTCATATCGTGCGACTTCAGGACAAACATGAATCTGCAACAATTTGATTGCTTTGGTTACCAACAAATGCAACGGCAACAATTGTGTTATCCATAGTTAGGATTTCTAAGGTACTTAAGTGTATTTATATTTCGTTGGATCCCATAGGGGCCGTTGTAACTACGTGACGAGTCGAATCGAAACTGTCGATAGACAATCGCTCAGAGGCGATCAGACGAAGGAGAAATGCACTTACTACCGATTTAGAAACCCTATTCTTCGTGAGATATTTCAGGTATGGAGTGTTGTTTATTCTGACAGTAAATCCCGTATTTATTTTTGCACGGTAATTTGATTGGCCGGTGGTGTGTTACTGTGCGACTTTTACCAATGCTGCGTAAATCGAAGGAGAACTCAAAAACTGTACTAAATTTGATACCGTGATTTTTCCCATCGTTTTCAGGATGATCGAATCTATAAACTTTTAGAAGTGGAATTCCAAAAATAGTTAAATTTAACCAAATATTGGTTGATTAGCAAATGTCGTAACAGGCACACCAAGTGACAAATCGGTTTGCTGTGATTGGTCTATTCCTGATGCCACTATGAACGTGGTTTGCAGGGGCGTTAAAACGCAAGCATTTTCACAATTCCGTATAATAAATGCTTACATGAACGCGTAGAAGGTGATGAAGTCAAAGAAGTAACAGAGATTTATGAAGGTGCGCCGTGATCTATGGACTCTGAAAAGGAGTTTTCAGTAAAATATTGAGGCTTTCAAGATTTCAAGAAGCCATGGTGGCAGCGGGGTGAATTGACTAAGTTTTTAAGACAGTTCACCTTAGAGCAAACTCATTTTTACAGCAACCGGAATCGCAGCAGTGCTCAGTTGCGGCTGGGCAGCTCCACTTCGGTTCCTCACTGAAATGCGTAAAAAGTAAACTACTTCCCGAATCGAGATGTTCGTGAACAGAGCCCGCGGGGATCAGTGCTCCAAAGCAACCCATCAATCTATGGAAATACTACTAAAATGCATACTTCAGAAGAATACAGAGACGCTATGGACAGTTGAGCCGTGAAGTGATGACATGTCATTTCGTTTCACCATTATGACGCAAAGTTCATTGCACTCTTGTCTCTCACCCCCGAGGTATTTACAATGATTTCGCTTTTCTGGCGCTAACTCCATTTTGCATGTGTCATACACCCGAAACACAACGAGCAAACCTGGTGGAAGTGCATGATTGTGCCCAAAACAGGAGTTGGTTCGCTTACATTTTGGTAAATCCTTACAGACTACTCAGAGTGTTTAAGATGTGTCCACGTAGATTGTGGTGTTTGCTTAGCGGAAAAAAATCTTACGAAATTTGAAGTGAAACTCACAGTTTGTGCGTGATGAAGTTCTCCCGTTGGTGCTCTGGTATCTGCATACTGGTTGTGCATCTGAACAAACATCTTTAGTGGATATTGCCTCTAAATCGGTTGCAAAGTGCATTTCTCATTCGTCTAATCCCTTCAGAGCTGTTGCATATCGTCCGTAAAGACCACAGCTCCGCGTCGAACAAGTAATGCACTTTACTGCCAATTTAGAAACTCGTGAGGGGGGCTTTCCCAAATTTTCAGGGCATTACATTTTGTTGTCGAAACGAACCTTGCGATTCTGAAGTCTGCCGCGAAAGAACGGTGGAGATAAACAAGTGAGATCCTAAAACCACACTAAACACGGCCCGGGATTTTCACTTGGTCCATATAAAATAAATGCAAACTCGCCATTTTCCGCTCTTCTTCACATTCAGCATCTTCTGAAAATGAATGAGCAGCATTATTTATTCATTTTAACTGTTGTGCTAATATTATTGATTGGTTGACAGACATTATTGATTGATTTCACACTATGACCTTATGTCCCGAGTACAGTAAAACAAACACGGAAACGCATTAACGACTGCTCATACTTGTTTGTAGTCGATCTCCTTCCGTAGGATGTTATCCATAAAGGCGGAGCACCGGGTGAAATTGCTGCAAACAACAATTTTGTTGGGTGTTAAAGCGATAGTAACTTGCATTTCTCATTCGCCTAATACACTCCGAGCCGTTATCTATTAGGTTGAGTCTCAAGTTTTGCCACACTTCTGTTTCGTCTACTGTATTTCCTTAGCTATTGATGATACCCCTATCCATCAAAGCCACTAACACTGCTAGTTCACAACTACCTACTGCTAGCTCCATTACTTCTGGAATATAACGGGAGCTTCAGTGCGATTTTTCGAAGTTGGTCGACTCGCGCACTTTTAACCCTCTGCGGCATGTTTTACATCGCCCTAGCTCAGGAAAAAGAGCTACCTCGAAGATCTTAACGGTAAAATGTAGCCAACCGAACGACAGATCAACACGAATTTTTTATTCACTTAATTCTCAATATTCGCGGAGTTACAGCGGAAATAGTGGAACCAATCAAAAAACTTTTAAAAACCTCAAAAATCGTTCAACGTGCAGTTAATACATTGTGCTTCTTCCTGTTTCCGGGTAATAGTAGGAGTATTATAAAAACAAAAGTTGGACAGATTACGGTTTGAAATACGATCACAGTACGCAAGAACGCTGTTTTGGCACGACTCTTCGACAAAATCCATGATTTTTTTGCAACAAATTTCACTATTTCCGCTGTAACTCCGCGATAATTGAGAACTGAGCGAGCTGAAAACTCGTGGTTATCGAAAGTTCAGTTGGCTACATTTTACCGTTGAGACTTTCGAGGTAGCTCAACTGCGAGAGCTAAGGCGCACACAAGTGAGGGGTCAAGAGCGCGAGTAGAGCTACTTGGAAAAATCGCGCCGCGCCTCATTACTGAGGCTGAAGCTGGTGACTGTGGCAGCTAGTGAGGTATGACGTGGGGAGTGTATGATAATTATGGATAGGGGCTATCATCAATAGATAAGGAAATACAGAAGACGAAACGAAAGTGTGGCAAAACTTGAGACTCAACCTAATATACAGTCCAGCCCAATCCCCCAAGCGAACGGGGATCCCGGGGACTCCCGGGGAGTCCCCTGACATCCCCCAGCATTTTTCTAGCTGGAATGGAATAACA
>JACMIF010004882.1:0-11568 GCA_014805445.1 Diplogasteroides magnus | reverse complement strand
TGTATTTTTATTCCATATCTTCTTATAGGAAAGGCCACTGGAAAAAGTAAAGGTAGTTTTATTGTTCACTCGTCAAGGGCACTCGAACAATACATATTAGGATCAAAAACCTCAAGGACACTTCGCGACCTTCCCTTGTGAGCATTTTAGTTAGATGATTTGAATATTTTCAGCCTTCTGGAGGTGTATCTGGATGCTGTGCTCCTGCAGGCAACAAAGTGAAGCTTCTCACACTCTGTGGTGGTCTCTCGGTAGTCACCAACTTTCCGGTTTGTCTTACTCTTATCTATTGTAGGGCCATTTTTTCGCATGTTCGAATACAGAACACCCAAGACATGCAAACAAGAATCTTTTGATTCAGGAAGGCTACTGTAACGCGTATCCGAACACGTCACATCTCAGCTTCCGGACAATGATCAATGACAGTTACGTCCAAAGAGGAATGGAGGTACTTTTAATTTTATTCCAAGGCCGCAGTCAAAAGACGGACAGGAACAATATGCATTTTGTAGTTCCTTTAGCGTATTGTACCTATGCTCAACCAAGTAAGATTCCTATTTTTTTCTTATCACACGTGGTCTTCGTCGCTTTTCCAAGGTATTATTTCGAGGGAGGAATCTCAGAAGAAGCCTACACGTGGTATTGGAGTCTCCTGCTCAACATTTGGTTCCTCGGATATCTTATCGGAACATTCTTCACACCGTATCTCACTGATGGACTGGGAAGGAAGAGTGAGCACTTTCCTCACTCTTTATATATTGACACTAGGGATTTTCTGTGAAATGCATTTCTCATTCGACAAATTCACTCGAGGCTGTTATCAATCGAACGCAGAGACAATCTATCCGCGGCAATTGGACGAATTACAAATGCACTTTACTGTCGATTAAAAAACCATAACAGAAAGAGCAACGACTCGAAGACATTTTTTCAATGAAAAACGTCTGCTCAGACAGAAATGACATTCAAACAATTCAGAGTCTCTCCTCATTGCGAACATCGTCGCCTTCATCGCAGCCATTCTCTCGTACATCGGTAATGACAGTGACAATGTGACATAATGACAATGCCTCCAGGCGTGATTTGTGCGATTCCCGAGGTCATCTTCATCTCTCGTCTCATTGCCTCCGTGAGCAGTGGAATCTCAATAGGATCCCTGATCCTCTTTCTCCAGGTTTGACAGTCAGACAATGGCAGAGTGACACTGTGACAATGACAGGAAGCCACGCCCACCGAACAACGCGGAGTGACGTCGTTCCTCTGCGAGTCCACATTCATCGCGACTACGGCATTGGGAATCGGATGCGGAATGGACGTCATCTTCGGAAAGAATCTTGCACTCCTTACAGGTACAGTAGTACTGTAACAGCACTTACGATTGTTAGCAAGGGAATGAAATGAAGTATTCAGGAGTTGCAATCATTCCTGCCGCCATCTCCATTATCATCGTCATCCCGCTCTACGACACTCCCAAATTCCTGCTCATCAACTGTGGCAACAGAGCGGAAGCCATGAAGTCACTCGAGTTCTACAGAGGTTTCATTCAGTGCAAAGAAAGACTGAAACAGTTGTTGAACACTCAGGAATCTCCCATGGAAATGAGGAAGTTCTGGATGAGATGATGATGGAATCGGACATAGGAGAAAAGGAAGAGAAAGTTGGTGCATGAATGGAGCAGAGAAGAATGAGCAATGCCATTCAGATGTCAGTAATCAATGCAATCGGGCAAGTTCTCTCAAAAAGAGATCTTCGCATGGCATTGTTCCTTGGAATCGCTGCACTCCAGGTACGTTTCAACATGATTTGGAAGGAAAAAAGGACCCTCTTTAAAGAATGAATTCCATATCCAGATCGTCGTCGGTATCTGGCCGGTAATCTATCTGTCCACTGATCTTCTCGAGTTTCACTTCTCACTTAGTATCTCCCAGGTGGGACTTGTGCACAGATGGAAGAGTCATCTAGAATGCCCTTGCAGATTGCCAGTTTCGTCTTCATCACAGCAAACTTCATTGCATCTATTGGAGGATGCTACATCATCGAGCGGTGAGTAAAAAATGTGTGCCTACTAGAGACTGCGAAACGGATGCACAGCACGAGAGCCATGTATATTTTCCGCCAAAACAGTGAAATGGATAAATCCGCCATCGCTTTCGTCACTTTTATGGTGTAATGTCTATGGCTCATTTGCCCTTAGCCTTTCAATAAAACGCGCATCAATTTGCTCAACCGTGTACGCTATTTTGCATGACTGTCTTTGGTGCAATTGGTTGGCTGTGCGTTTCATTCATGTCGTATGCTTTGCGTTTGACGGTCTCTAGTGCATACGCCAGTCGAATCCTTGTGGAAGTATAATTGCATATTAGCGCTATTTCAGCTTTGACCGTCGTTCTCTCCTCATTTGGATGGGAATCGCCAATACTCTGTCACTCGGCCTCTACATCGGTGGGTTCTTGAATATGTTCCGTTCAATCCAGCTATACATTTCTTCACAATGCATCAATTGTTCTTCGCATACTCGATGAAAGTATAACATAGTAAATTTCAGTATCTGACCTTCTGATTCCCATATGGAGAGGCAGTAGATGGGGACAGATCGCCGCGCTCGTTCTATTCGGATTCACATATGGGTTGATTTCTCAGCTTTTCGATACAGGATGAAGGAAGACATTTCAGAGTGGCTCTTGGACCCATTGCTTTCTTCATAACCTCTGAATTGGTGTCACAGCGGCATCGTGCGGTTGTGCAATCTATGGTAAGTCTAAATTGGCGATGTTTCCCTACGTTTAATTGATCATGTAAATTTTCTGTGATGAATAAGGCACTAGGGGTTCAAAAACCGTAAATTTGTGGTCATTATTCTCCGCCGCGCGGTTTTCTCACTCCATGATAGACGACCGCGCGGCGGAGAATAATGACGACAAATTTACCGTTTTTGAACCCCTGTAATGCACCACAGGTAATTCGCAACTAATGAAAATGCTTCAGGTGTTCGCCTTCAACACAATCATGAATTTTGTCTTTTCCTTCGTCACTCTTCCCCTATACAATGCGTTCGGTCCACTTTGCTTCCTTCCTCTTCTCGTTTTCCCATCTTCACTTTGCATCATCTTCCTCTACCTCTATCTTCCGGAGACCAGAGGCCGTGAGGTGAACACATAATGCTTACTAGAGACCTTCAAAGACAACCGCTCCTGATGAAATAAGAAATGAGAATACATTTTGATCGTTTGAAGCGTTTGAAGGTCAATATTGCTGATACATTGGGGCTTGAGATTTCGTAGACCAGACAATGCACGAGTGAATGAATTGGCTTATTTGCAGGTTCACGAAGTGGTTAAAGAGCTTGTGAATCGCCATTCGAAAGGACTCACAGCTAAATCGAGTATTTCGAGTTTCGACGAAGAGAGAGGCCAGCATTGCTACGGGAGGTTTGTTCTTCATTGATTGCAGTGCAAACAGTTTTTATTTCAGAAAAATCAGCATCTCCGTTCTATCCAATGGAACGTTGATGACGGAAGAAAGGGATATCAAAAAAGACAACGGGGCTAGAATTTGAAACCAGTATTCAAGTCCAAATAATGAGATACTACATTTTATCGCTAGCAGATCAAAGATTGTATCTGAGCCAGCACTTTACAATGTTTCGAAATATGTTTTTCATGATTATTTTTGCCTAGTTTCAAGATCACTTGAAATTAGAGTGGACAAAGCGGGCACATTCGCAGGACTTTGATCATTCCGCTTGGTGGCAAGACCTGCGTGGGAATGCACGCTTGGGCTAGTCTTGCGTAAGAAATCGGGTCCTGCGAAAGACTTCGCCTATACAATATTTACATCAATAAAATCTCGTTTATTGGCCAAGTTACCATGTTTTCATATTCCAAACACCATTTATGATTGTCTGAGGACATCCGGAGAGGCCGCGTAATACGAACAGCGTTACACAAAAATATTTTGTTTCACAAAGAACGACCTAATTTATCGAAGTGTTTATCACAACGATTCTCACGATGTGCATAATTTGGTTCCTAATTTTCACAACATGTATTGCAGACAGGGGTAATGTTTATCTGAACGCGAAGTTGCGATCTATTGCCAATGAAGCCTGTACAGTCAAGTCGAGTTGAAAGCTACGGAAAGAAAAGGAGAAACGTAGTTCATTCCTCTTTTGCACCACCAAACCACGTTAATTGGTGATTGTTAGTCTTTCAGCAATGTGCAAACAATAATAAACATGCCATTCTAAATAAAAACACCTTTAAATTATTTTTTCGAAAATGCTCAGCAAGCTTGACAATAAAAGTAATTTCAACAATCTAAGCCATTCGTTGGTCATATTCCATGGCTACTAGGTCGTTGAAAGAAAGATTGGCTGCATCTGCAAGTGCACGACGAAGAACCGCACCTGAAGAGATTAGTCTTGGCCGAATCACTCGGCCAACACTGGAGAACATGGAACGTACCTTCGCTGGTACGCGGAAGCATCGAGACAATCTCCACTCTGTGAAGACGTTTCTGAGGGGATAATCGTTCTGAACTTGATCATTCATCAAAGAAATTCATGTGAAGGTAAGTACGGATTATAACTTCGCCCAGGGGTGAAAGAAAAATCTCCGTAGACATTTGCGCCACTTTTTTCATTTCACTCTTGTGACGCAAACATCCATGGTGCTATTGTCTTTCACCCCTCACTCTGACCATTTACAAAATGGAGCAGTTCCTCCTTGGCGGTTTGTTGACTGTTTCCCTTGAGAACAACATAGGCAATTGGACGTTCTCCTGGTAGGAAAAGAATATGACGAAGGGTTGAAATAGACTGCGGATTGAAAGTCCATTATTGACAGCCGCTCATTTCTAGCTCTCTACCTTCATTCCATACGGTTGTCTTTGCGAAGTGAGTGACCACAGCTACGAAGGAAGTTGCACTGCTAGATATGGATGACTGTCAATAACCGACTCCCAACCCGTACCCTATTGACTGACCGGCTTCATTGTCGCTCACTCCAACCACTGCGCATTCTTTGACTGAGTGATGATTGGAGAGAATATCTTCCAATTCTTGGGGAATGACCTGCAACTTCTCTGCACCCATCAATTCGTCACATAAATGAATTACCTGAAATCCGAAAACCTTAATAATATCCTTGGTTCTGTCAATCAGATGAATGTTGTCCTCATCGTCGATGAATCCAAAATCACCTGTATGAAATTGTTCTCTTCAGTAGTGTGGGGGTAGGGAGTACGTTATTGACAGCCGTTCATTTCTAGTCGTCTAAGTTCACTCAGAGCTGTCGTCTCGCACATCGCAGAGTCGACCGCTTTGAGTGAACTTATACGACTAGAAATGAACGGCTGTCAATAACGTCGTCCCTACCCCCAAATTACTCTTCAGGTTAAGAACGTCACTATTACTTCACTGAAGTGTTGTTGCTTACCAGTCTTTCGCCAACCTCCAATTGGATTCAATTCAGGACTGTCCAGGTAAGATGAAGAAGTGCTCGGTCCTGACAATCAAAACCCATGTTCCGTGTGAGCATTCAATCTGCTGCTATAGTGTGGGGGTTGGGTACGCTATTGACAGCCGTCCATTTCCGGCCGTAGTAATGAAGTTGGACGGCTAGTAATGGACGGTCTCAGAAGCGTACACCCAACCGCCAGTCAATTGATCACCAGCGACGTAGAATACTCCCTTCTCGTTCCTTCCCAATTCTTCCCCAGTTAGCATGTCCAATACCTACAAGAGGATGGATGATTGTGTCTGCTCTGTCTACCCCTCTCTCTCACCTTCAACTGTACATTAAATGCCAATTGTAAGGTGCTCTCTATGTACTCTCTCTTGGCTGAAGTTCGCGCAATCAGTCCAGTCTCTTTCATACTGTACACTGAAAGGAGCTGAAATCATTTAGGCCATACATGTAGAAAGTAATATAAATAGTACTAGTAGCAATTTCTGTAACCGGGAACCGTTTAGTGAATGAATCGTGTGCATTTCTTGTTAGAGAGCCCGTACATACAATGAGCTGAATGGAAGTGAGCGCAGTACGTACTTCCACCTTGGCAGACTTACGGTTTTTAGTGAAGAGAGTGGAGAAACATTGGCATTGAGTGAAATGTGATGAATCATCTGATGAACAATGAAGGGAGAAGTGAACACTACACGGGCCTGCAAACACTCTTTCACATCGAATAGTTGAACCATTGAAGACGATCCAATGGGGGATCGGTGCCAATAATCGCATTTTGGAAAATATTTTCCTAATAATTAAAAAAAACGGATTTCAAAATGAAAAGAGAAAGAGGAATGTCAGAAAACCGGAGAGAAAAGTCGACGGATTTATTGAATTCATAAAAAGAATTTTCCGCAATGCGATCCGTAATCGCTGCCCACGCTCACCTCATACATGTCGATAGCCTCCATGAGCAACTTAACTTTGAATTTACCAACAGATACAACAGTGGCGCCATTGAGGAGCGAGATGAGACAACACTCGAGTCCTGTACGGCAACAATCATTATGATCATTCTCGGTTATTCACCCAAACGTCTTGAATATGGAAGCATAGACACAGTGAATTCGCCCGTCCGAGGATTGTCATAGAACGGACTGAATAAATGATCACATTTTTAATCGTTCTATTGACACAATGGAATGACCAATTTCTAGGTTTCACAGTACATATGTCCATATATGTTGGACCAAATTATTGGAACTGTCAAACATATCATAGAATATAGTCATTCTGACATAACTGACACGTACTGATTGGCAATAGCCAATTGATCGCACTTGACTGCGTGGGTTGTGAGTATTCCCTTGAATGTACCCTCTATTCGCTCCTTCTCAATCCCCTTCGTCTTGGAATGGCCATGAATATCGGAAGTATATTTGAAAATGACCACATCTTCCTCTGGGATTATCTTGGGCAACGACAAATTCTCGGCTAGTTCCTGTAATTAATGACGGTGCTTGTAGCATATAGAGGGGTATACGTGAGTGAGTGTGAGATCTGATAGAATGGGAAGTCCTTGCGAGTCCTCTCGAGTGCCCACACATATCATCTCAACATGTTAACAGTACGTCAAAGCACATGTCGAGCATTCTTGTCTCTAGAGTAATTTATCATCGCAACAACTCCGGTATGTAGTTTCCCTCTCACAATAAAACAAATGAATTAGCAAAACACCTTCTCGCAAATTTATTTTCCCCGTTTCCTTTTCTTCAACAATGCCATTTTCTCTCTTTCACTTAGCGATTCATCACCCCAAATTATTTTCCATGCTCACCCTATATTCCCTCTTCAACTTCTCGAAACATCTTCTCACTGCTTTAATCGCCTTGGGAACGACAAAGGCAAATCGCGAGAATGAGGCCTCGATCTGATGGAGGATCTCGTCTGGAAGGGCATGGTATACTGTAGACAGACAGGGATAGGAAACCTGCGGAACACAGGGCTGATACTGTAGTTGTGACCGCTCCTGCGATGGAAGCACCGAGTATAATGATAATTGTCTCTGGTCGACTGTCAACGTCAACTATTATGACCTGAGAGAAAATATTAAAGGCCCTTTGAGCGAGAGAAAGACAAGATTGTGGATGATAACCGAACAGAATGTTATAAATTGCTGACTTCTCCCTTTTCTATTCCCGTACTGACAAGGGAAGTAGCTATGAATTTCGCCCTCTTCTCCACTTCACGGAACGTTATCTCTTCCTTCGTATAGTAGTTGATCTGAGCATTCAATCGCTACTATACAAAGATCGATAAAATCAATGAATTCCTGTTTTGGTTTTTTTTCCACTTCTTTCTTTTGTGTTCTAGTGCTTTTCCTGGATTAACAAAGGAAGTTGTGATTTTTTGTAGTTTTTAAATACGCACAAATTTGCATTTCTCATTCATCTAATCTCCGCGGTGTGGTTGTCTCTACGTTCGATAGATGACCGCTCCGTACAGCTTAGACCAGTGCGGTGGTTGGGAATACGTTATTGACAGTCTTCCATTTGTAGTCGTCTAACTCCATTCGTAGCGATCGTCCCTGCGAACTGAGAGGAGTGAAGTTAGACGTGTGTCAATAACGTACTGCCAATCACCCAGACACTAGCGTAGACGAATGAAAACTCTTTTTTACCAATTTAGAAAACCCTAGCTTGAACTCACAAAAGCGACACAGTCGGAGTACTGTGCTGTTTCTCTAAAGAAGTATTCATGGAGTGACAGATCTCGTGGCAGGATTACAGTGGGAAGTCGACTGGTGATGACCATTCCCCCCACAAAACATCAGAATTTGGAAGGAAAAGAGGACAGGGAAGGAAAAAGCGCTATCAAGAGTACACGGACACGTAAGAAGTCGAAAGAATGAGAGCTTTGAGTATGGTTTCGCAATCCATGCAATAACCGCATGCGAAACGAGCGCAGAGAATTTAGATTCCAGAGTCAAAGAACTGCGCTGATTATTTTGACTTTGCGAGCGCCTCATTTCGAGATATCAGCCTCCAGAAGGATTTTTCAGACGGCAAATTAATCAAAAAATAGCGTGGGATATTAGCTTTCGAATGATGGGGTTCGAATTAACTTAACCCTGCTGTGAACCAGGGTTGTGCGTTTTTTTGTTTTTTAAATTTTTTCTGATTTTTTGACTTTTGAGATTTTTTCAAAAAAAAAGTTTGACAAAAATTTTTTTGGGTTTTTTCACAAAATGAAAAAAATTCCGATTTTTCGCAATTATATTTTATTATTTTCACAGTGCTCCGCCAAGGGGGGGGGAAGCGTAGAGATATTGTTGCCATAAGGTCAAGTAGAGGAATCGCTTATGACCTCATGCTGAGTGAAAAGAGGAGAGCGAGTGAGTGTGGGCAGAGTGCCCTCTGGCTTTGTTATTGTGTTTTTTTGTTTCTTTTCGTTTTATTCGAAATTTTCTGTTCTAAAGGTTTTGTAATCTTTATTTATGTTTTTGAGGAGCAATGGGAAAGTATGATATATACCTCGAACGGGCCGGCGGCGAGCAGCGATGCGTGAACCGAATTATGGCCAAAACGTGGCCGATTTACGATGGCCCCGGTTACAGCTTTTTTCGTCGGACAAAAAATACCAAAGCGGGGACTCACAGGACAAAATTAAAAAGTACTGTATTGGGTTGGAGCATAAGTTATGGTGAATTTTCGCCTAAAATTTGTGTATCTCTTAACTCAATGACATCTGTCCGAATTAGAAGTGGCTATTTATAACTGACAATTAGCCATAAGCGAACACTTCCGCGAGGCTCAGATCAACGGTCGAAAACTCTCTGTCCTTGGAATACTTCTTAGTCGCGCTTGTCATGCATACTTGAAGATTCTACCAAGGATGAGAATGGAAAGAAGAGGGCACGTTAACGATGTGACTGAATAATAGAATAAGATGAATGGAAAATACAGAGAGATCGATCTTTGAAAGGAGACGACGACATATTGAACGAATTAAACTTTTGAATCATTTGGAAGCATTGCCTCTCTATAGAGAAGTAGGGCGGTCGCATTGCACACGAAACTTCTACTGGTCGGAATTTGGGTGGCAGAAGGGAGAAATAATCATTGGTCGATCCAATGTCTTTGTTACCCACTCATGAACAGAGAAGAGAGTGTTTATTGTGTCACACATATGTTGCTGTCAAACGATTCCAATCGAATTGTGCAAGAACGGGAACAGATAAACAATGCAACCAGAGTCTGGTTACCAGACACTAGTCTATAGTCTGTAGGTAGATACGAGGAGGCCTACGCTGTCCATTAGGGTGGGCACAACGATCGTTTTAGCAAAACAACACTGTATTTCATGCCTGCGTCTTTCATTCCCGTTCGACCAAACGATCGTGACGGAAAAACGACCGCACAGGACCACCGGTAATGAAAGACGCAGACAAGAAATAGAGTGTCTTTTTGCTAAAACGATCGTTGTGCCCACCCTAGTGTCCATGCATGGTATGAAGTTCATACTATGAACCGACTAACAACTCGCGTTTTAACGAGATTTGATTCATACATGCATTATTTCGATGACTTTCACCTGATTATGCCGAAAATTTCCTATTGATGCCCAAGGTGTACTTATATTACACGCGTATCGTTAAAAAACTTTTAAGAATGGCAATAACACACAATCATATAAGACACTATCTGACTGGAGTGACTGGAGGATCTCACCAGAGGTCTGAAACAGCAAAAACCTTATCCTATCTGAAAATTCTGCCATTGACAAAGTAGACCACGCCGAGATCTAAAAATTAATCTCTCAATGTCTGAAAAAAATTCGTTTGAAATGTTTAGGCAAAGTTCGGAAAAATCAAGCTTTGTTTCCTAGGAGTCGAAACCCTATCTTATATGTCTGGTTCGTATCTACCAGATTTATCATTACAGTTTACGTGAATAATATTTGGTCTTCTCATCTCCATGACGTTTTCAGTTCGGCAAAATACTTCGCTGTTTCATCTGTCCTACTGGGCACAGACATTCTCCTAGCCGCAACCACCCTGAAATGTCAAGTGTTATCATTACAATCATGAAGAACATTTTCCCACCTCCTATTTTTCAATAATTTCAAAGACAAGTAGCACGGTTTGAAGAGAACCCGATATGCACCCATCTGAAATTTTTTTTTGTTGAATAAATATGAAACAGGTGTCTGCCTGTGTGTGTTTGAAAACTATGACGTCAAAACTGCAACGCTAGAAACTAGAGTTATCAGAATGCTGAGGCTGTGCATATAATAATATTTTATAGTCTGATTTTCAGTTCAACTTTCTTGAATATTAATCACCTATCTGCTAATGACCCACAAAAACCCACAAAAGCATAGACATGGCTGAGCTTCGACGGGCCATCGAACAAATATTTGTATGTGGTGAAGTAGTTCTTGGACAACGATAATACAAGCTTAAAAATAATGATTCGATTTTTTGTAAATCCCGAAAGGTTCTTACAAATAGCACCAGCATAACACATTCGTTTAAGACGCACGGAAGAAAAAGAAGCGATGCCTGAAGAAATAATTTTAGAAATTTATTAATGAAAATATAGTGAGTGGTTTGTATGCGAAATGGGTTATGTTTCACAAAAGCCATTATCATCGAGATAAATAATCCGTGAAAAGTTCCCAAAATCACATATATACTACAAAAAGCCTCTAACTTTCATGTTTGCGACTGAAGCGAATTTCGAGCTCAATTGAAGTCCTAACACATGCCTTTGTGAGTATTTTCCCTTGCTAATTCGATAGACGATAAATGACACCTTAAAAGGTCGTTTATTTTTTTTTAAATGATACTTCGTACCATTTATAAAATAAATAATAAACGATTCTTGTCTGTGTTCCTTCTCATTGGTCGCCCCTCCGTCCCTCTCCATTCCACCGTCAAGTTTCGTCTACCAGAAGTGTCTGGGTCCCACGGTAGACTAGGCCCACCCTCATGGCTGGAAGAAGTTTTCCCCTCGTCATCTCCACCTTCAATACAAGATCTCTCTCGACTACAGCTCGACAGTTGGAATTGGCGCTTGCGCTGCAGAAGATCAAAATGGATATCCTGGGAGTAACAGAA
>JACMIF010004881.1:0-11570 GCA_014805445.1 Diplogasteroides magnus | reverse complement strand
CGGTTACGGTAGGATTACGGTAGGTTACGATCGGATACGGTATTCGGGAATACGATTTTTGAATTCCCCGTGGTCGATTTGGGGTATGGGGTGAAAATGGCGGCGATTTCACCATTTTGAATTTTTTGTGTGAGTTACTGTAGGTTACTGTAGGGTTACTGAAGCTGGATTACGGTAGGCTGGGTCACGGTTGAACTTTTCTCGCCGAGTACTATCGATTGGTTTTTTGTTTGAGTCTCTAGGACCATTTTGAAGGGTAGTTTGGTGTGTGGCGACACACGGACGGAAGGACACACGGACGCCGTGACTCACATTACGCTTTTGTAGATATAAGGTAACATTCCGAATCCGAACAGGGAACAGCACTATCAAATTTAACTATCTATGGAAGTATTTTCCTGAAGACATATAAAATCAATGAAGCATTTTCATGCGAAATGAAGCACGCCATCGTGATCAGCGTGGTCGATATAGTAAAGAAAAAATGTTTTCATCAAAGTTTGTGAAAAGTGCTGTAGCACCACTCATTCATTTTGCTCCGCTCTCTCAGAAGATCTGTGATATAGGCAACTTCGAGAAGTACGGACAGGGCAAGATCCAGCATCTCGAAGAGGAATATGATTACACTTCCATAATGCACTACGGCAGCAAGGCGTTCTCGAAGAACGGACGGCCGACCATCGTCCCCAAGCAATTGGTAAAATAAAACTGGTGAAAGATAAGAGCGCCATGAAAATTTTCGCCTTATTTATGAAATGGGCACATGCGTCTCAGAACACGGAACAAATCTCTATACTGCTGTCGCCAGAAAAACAGCATTTTCCATTTTGGATTGCCCCTCGATAATTGAAAAAGTATCTATGAAGTACACGAAGCAATTTTACTGTTAATCACGCTATGGGATTTTTCCAAGTAAAATTCCTTCAGAATGGTTGAGTGTATGAGGATGTGTGGTCCAGAACACTTCTTGCAGATGTTGTTCTACTCGAGTGTTAGCACACACATATGGAACGATATTGACAGCCGTTCATTTCTAGCCATCTAGAATAATTGCATTCATAGCGGTCGTCTCTGCGAAGCAAGAAATGGTAGGCTGCCAATAACGTTCCATAATGCGATCCCTATCGCACTCTCATTCATTCCTCGTTCTTTGAGAAAATCGGTCAACGCAATGGCTTCTCCGCTGTCGACAAAAGGAAGATCAACAAACTCTATGGCTGCTCTTCTGGTGAGCAGAACACAGTTAAAATTTGTGCTACTTAACTCCCGCCTTCCAATCTTCGAATGCAACATATTAGCCCCTAGTCGAACTCTAATCGTCTGTATTAATATACTACAGTGCCATGTCGGATAGAGAACACTGTAATACACATCCCTATTGATTGCCGTAAACGGATCAATTTATACGATCAGTGGAATGTGATTCTAGGGACTGGAGGGCAAACGAAGAAGCCGGAGGTGTTCATTACGGCTTTGCCTGTAACAACGGTTACTAAAGCGTCGACCGCCTCTCCTCCTCCAATGCCCACTCCTAACAATTGCAAGGACCATAGAGGAGATTGTATGCATCTCGCAGTAACTGGTCAGTTTCATTGTGAATAGGAACAATGGGAAGCAGGGAACCATCACTATATCACAATGACGAGCAAACAGCAATGATTTGTGAGAAAGTTTAAAGTAACGATATCTGAAAGAAGCAAGGACTACATGACACTTCATTAGGCTAAAGAAAAAAGAGGCAGAAAGCGATGGATGGGCATTTGCGCCATTATGGAGAAATGGACAAATGCGCCATGAGTGTTCTGTGCTCAAATGTTCGTCTCACCAATACGGCGGAAATGTCCATTGTGCTCATGTCTTTCAACCAATGAGATCTGTTCATTCAGAATGGTGTCAGCGCAACCCCGGATGGATGAAGCAGTACTGCCCCGTCTCCTGTGGCATGTGCCCGGCAAGTGAGATCTTCTTGATTTCACGATCAAAAGTCCAATTCGCCTTCAGAGCCCACGATTCCCTCTCCTCCTCCTGAGCCTACCGTACCCACTGGAGAGTGCGAAGACCTGAGAGTAGATTGTGAGGGACTCGCCAATCAGAGATATTGCACGTAAGAGAGTGATGGACAGGGCCTCACGAATAAGGGTATGGGAAAATATATTGGGAGTGATAAAAGTGGGGTAGACGGAGTAAAAGAGCGAGAGTAGACTGAAACTATCCATGAACTCGCTACTCCAGAGTGGGGGGGGGAGGGGGTGATTGTTCTCCTGGATACAATTAAGTATGGATGAAGAAACAATTGGTTGAAGGCTAACATCCAACTTCATGAAGACGTACTGTGCCAAGAGTTGCGGATTCTGCTCCAAGGTCTAAGAGATGTGATGACGTCACCGAGTAGCTAATTCCAGCCAACCCTTACTGAGCTGCCTAACATCACGCCCGTGCGTCTTCACCCTGGACAGCTTTCGTCCACGACTATTACCCTTGGAAACCTTGTCACGCAGTGGAGGTCCTCAACGACCCCGTGAGTAGTTGGGTTGAAAACCGTTGTAACAGGTTGCAGCAGCTACAGGAAACCCACCGAGGAGAAGCCCACCGTTCCGCCGACGCCCTATCCGTGCCACGATAAGCAGCATTTCTGCGCGCCTTGGAAGGGCGCTGGGTTCTGTGAGGGAACCTTCCAGAATTACATGAATAAGAACTGTCCTGTATCCTGTGGCATCTGCTAAAGACGCCCTTGATAGCCATAGTTAATTAATTTATTTTATTCGTTGATTTTTATCCCCCCAGATTCGTGTCACAGTCGCCGAATAACGAGCGGAGCTCAATCACTGCTTACGACCCACGCTTTATGGACGCCTTGTTTCGGTCATTTCCCAATCTCGCTCTGTCGTTTCCCAGTATCTCACACCACACCAACTCCTTCGATTACGCCGTTAACGGGAATCTCTCCTGTGTTAATCCGTTCATTATATTCGTTCGTCTTAAAAATATATAATTGTCGTGTTTTCGAATTGCTCCTTGTACGGTCTGAGCATGCCTCAGGCGAGAAGCTGGTCTCTGGATGGTGCAGAGCACGGCAATTCAGCCAGCAGAATGAGCAAAGCACACCGAAATTCCACACCGCGCACTTGGCACACCTCTGCGATTCTATTCCGGCTAGCAGAAAGGTCAGAGATTCCATGCCGCGGGTTCGTAGTCTCAGACCGAGCCACTTGGCCAAGCGAGCATTAGCTCGACCACTTCGAAACATTAATATAATAGAAGCACTGGTAAGATGTTGGTTTACCAAAATTTGAGCTGCAATGTCCACTTCCCGGGATTCTCTTAATTTTTCAGTTCGCCATGAAGCTCAATTTGTTTATCATTCCTAACGTCACACACTGTTGTGTCTCGTATCTTTACATACATGTTCCTCCATTGAAGCGCAAAGCTAGTTTCCTCCTTTCTCGTCATTACAACAGTCATGTTCTTTGACCCCAATACAGATCAAGGCTCCCCAGAGGGTAAAATGGAGATCACGAGATCAACAGTAGGAATGGCCGGTAGGGATGGTCCAGAACCCATGTATCTTACTTTAGAAATGTACTCATCAGTCTGATTGGGTGTAACTCGCAGAATGTAAATATCTAACGATTATAATAAATCAATGCAACCTTTCACTCATGCTAACGATTCGTGTGGCCCATCGCGTTACAGAATCACAAAAACTTTTGATAATTGCTTTCTATAGAGATAGCCAAACGTAAACAGTTCGCGGTCAGATATTTTCCCGCGTTGATAACATTGTATTAGGTTACTGTTTATCATGTGGAATTACAGTGCGAATTCCGAGAACGAACAATCGGTCAATCGTTGGATCACTAGAAATTATTGAAATTGAAGAGTGTATTGACATGACGGAAGTGAAAGTAGAAGCAATGGAAGATGACTCAAGGTTTCTTCATGTCCTTTGTTGCGTATTTCCTATTATATAGTAGTCAACATCACGGTTTCTAATTTGGAAAATATATCCATTTAGCTCCATGAATGCAATGATGCAACGAGAAAACCAAGCACTGAAGCAAGCGATATTACAATATTCTTCGTTATCGTATAATCAGCTACAAATATTGTATTTTACTAATTTTGCCGCACAAACAGTTGTTGATGCGACAATTGATGTCATTTTATGTTGCAGTTCCCTATCACTGTACATGTTGTGACTGTAGACGGGTTCAAGAATGTCATCAAGAAGCTCCCTGGAACTACCTCGTTAGATGCTGCCGTTCCGTTATCGGAATATTTTCCAGTAAGCATTTCACATGAGTTTGACGGTGTTTTTCTCAAAGTCTGACCTGTTATCATTACGTTTTAGATTAATGGAACCGATGAATTCGAGAATGTAAGAATCATGGTCCGCAAAATATCATCAACGCAGAGTCAAATGTAAGCAGCTTCTATTCCTGCTGTTATGCAATAATTTCAGTAAACGTAAATTATTCTTGATGAAACTGATTAAGCTCACTTGAAAGAAGAGAACCCGAGAAGTGGTCGTTGCTCGTGTTTGATTGGAGTCTTCGAATTGTACATGCTCAGAGAAAGGAACATATCGATGTAATTTGTTTATTGAATTACACTGTTTTCTTGCATACATAAGGCGTGTGATTGTATATCTAGCCGGTGTTGCATCTGAAAGGTGTGAAAGACGAGTGCACTTTAGAAATTTTAGAATTATTCTGCATTTCAGTACAATTGCGCGGAATTCACTATGAATCACAGCACTCCAGACACGTCTACGATTGACGATACCATGGTTAGTTTCTTCCTTGACAATTTGCCTTTCCAAACCATAAATAAAAAATAAGCAGAATTTCGAACATTATTCTTATTGAATTGCACATCTTTGCTTCAGAGAGCAATCAGGTGCATTTTGATAATTTATTGTATTGGCAATAATATTACCACATTTTTTGTCGGAAAACAGAGTCATGCTCGATGGAGGAAGTCGGTCCAATCCTCCCGATCATTTGCAAAATTACATATGAATGCTACACGAATATGCAATAAGGAGATTGATTGTAGATTATAACGCAAGACGATATGGAGGGGGCGCTAGCGTTGGAGGTGCAAATAACCCTCAAGAACTGGTCCCTTGATGCGTACCCTGACTTCTCCATGCCGGGTGGAGCATTCGTTCATAACGTGATTATCGAATGCGACGGAAGAGTAAGATAACTATGAAATATTCTTCACGTGCAATGTGCATTTGTGAATATTTGAAGGCAGTTTTTTCCCACAATTCCTTTTCCCAAACGACATTTGCATTACATTATTAAGAATCAGATATTTTCAGAAATTTCATGTGAACAAGGAAGTGCTGTCTTTATCTTCGAAGTACTTCAACCGAATCGTCTTCCAGCATGCAACGCCAAAGATAGTTGGAGAATACGAAGTGTATACACTGTCCGATGAGCCACGACCCAATGGTATGTGTAGCTACAGTTTCATTTTGACTTAGGATTTATAAGTAATAATCAGCTAAACGCAGTTAAATTTTTCTTTAATTTATCTATCAAAATGAGCTCATCAAGTTGTTCCTTTCACTCTTACATTTCTTTCATAATATTTATTCTATTATAATACGATAAGCATATTCTTATTCGACGAAGGAATTTCCTTCAGTGGTTGCATCATACGAACAGTTTGCTTGTAGTGGTTTTATTGCAATATTATTCATACTTTCTTAGCATTGCACGCAGAGGAGTTCGAATATTTTCTACGGGCCATCTACCCAGGAAGAGAGATAAACCGAGTGATCGCACGAAAAATTATACCTCTAGCTAAGAAGTTCATTGCTGATTATGTATGAACTTTCTTACATTTACTTCTATGCATTTAATTATGTCTAACCTTTTTAAATTTTGTATATTTTTACATAAGTTACATATATTATGTTACTTCAGCTCCTTGAAGAATGTATTGGCGAGCTTTGGCAAGACGAAAACTACGACGAGTTCGGGGATCTATTGTTGGCATATCGTCACGGACTCCAAGAGCTGGCATGGGTGAGAAATGACAGGAAAAGGATGCAATCGTGTTGCACTTGTCTGGGACTCAATTCGGAAATTATGACGAAATACGAAGTGCTTTCAGTACATTCTCTATAAGGCTGAGCATCCTGCTGCACTTGTGGGCAAAATTATTGCACACGAGGAGTTTGAAACGTTTTCAACGGAGCAGCAGACAGCGATAAAACGACAGTAAGGTGTAGTTTCTCTCCCTAAAAAGCAAAAGCTTTTTAGACATTCTCGTCTGCACACGTACGGAAAAGTGTAGTCCTTCTCAGAATCAGCATACATACGCACTTCCATTCGGCGATCTCCGCTATCTTCTACTTTTCAGACATTATATTCGCTGTCTGCGAACAATTTCAACAGTTTGTTGTCCTAATTATCTCATCCATCTTCTAATTCTTCCGCAATAATGAAATAATAAATCTCAGACATCACCAGAAAGCTGATACAATCCAGTCAAGCAGAATTTATGACAGTGTATTTCCTTTTGCAGGCATATTTCTTTATTGAACTGTATAGACTCCGCCGTAAAATACAGTAGCAGTAAGTAGGAAGACGCAATATGTGACGTTGCGGATTTGGTTAGATGGCCCTATTTCAGCCGTCATTTTCAGGAATGGGAGGTGGGTGTGGAAGATTGAAGAACATTGAGCCACGGTTACGTTTATTTTCTGAGTAAGAGCCAGCATGACGATCGAAGACGAAAATAAAAAAAATTTTCTGGTATGAAAAAAGTCCGTTATTTGTGGAACACAACGCCAATACAACGCGAAGCAAAGACGCGCAATTCTCTTACGCAATACCTCTGCTCTCCCCTTCTCCACACTCTCTCATACTCTTTTCCCTCTCTGAAGCCCCCTCACTCTCTCCTTTGACCTACACCTTCCCTCTCCAATCGGGGACAGAGAAGCCCTCTTCAGTCTTTCCCAATCAGGCGTCTGTCATGTTCCGTTGTGTGATTCTCTCTCTCCTGCTTGTCGGTGTCTTCGCGCAGGGTGACCCGTCCCCGAACGTGACGTGCAAGGCCCTCGCTCCCTGCTTCGAAGACACGGACTGTGGATCGGAAGGAGGAAAGTGCATTCATCGCAACGGTTAGTGTGGGGACGAGGCTGTCAGAGGAAGGATTGTAGCACCAGAGGACAAAAGTGACAAAACGTTCGTCTAATACCCCCGGAACGGTTGTCCATCACAAGAGAGTCAATCGTTCCGAATAATTAGACGAACGAAAATTATACTTCTGTTTTACTTTAACTAGGGAAACTGTGTCAGGCGTTGATTATCGTTGGTCTCCTTCATGTGAATGTTTGCAGTGCAACTGCAACAGGTGCATCAACTTCCTGTCCTGTGCAGACGACACGTCGTGCGGAGGACTGAGGGGAGCATGCGACATCATGTCCAAGTCGTGCAAGTGCATTCAGGTGCGAGAGGGGATGACCGATGACTACGATTGAGGGTTTCGTAGAGTAGCTCAATGTAGATGCTCGATCGGAAGTCGATAATGTGTTAGCGAGCGATATTATAAGCGTAGTGTCAGCTTAGCGAATTAGATGCAACTGGCTTATTTGGAATTGTGACTTCCTTCGTACTGTGATGCACCTAGAACGGTTTTACAATAAGGTGTAGTGGTTAGAGGGCCTTCCTTTGCAGGCTTTCGCCATGCACGGCTACCCCACGTACTTCGATGCCATCGCCAAGCTGTGCAACCACAAGGTGTGTGGACTGACATCTCGACCTCATTGATCATATGATCCTTGTAGTTTGTTCTTTAATATTCCCTTCCTTGCAGGAGTGCGGATACAGGACGGACACCTGCCACGGCCTTCCCTGCAACAGCTTCTGCCCCGCGACGACTGCAGCACCGGCCACCACACCCAAGGCCTGATCTTTGATCTCTGTAGTTTGATCCTTGATCTGTGTAATTTGATCCTTGGTCTCTGTAGTTTGATCTTTGATCTCTGTAGTTTGATCCTTGATGTCTACGATGAATTGTGAACTCTCATCACCATTCCTATGCACACATTGTAAAATGCTCAGATATAATTTTATAAAGTTGAAATGCCATTACGTGTTTTGTTTACTTGGGATAGGGGTTCACTTGTTCGGGCGGGATAGAGTGACTGTTTCGTTCTCAGGATCTTGGATGAAGGTGTATTGGCGGAAGTTCCGGTATTGGTTTACGGTAGCAGAGGAAATTGTCTCGAATCGAAGAATGAACAAAGAATTTTCTGAGCCATTAGAAATGAAGTATGGGCTGAACTTATGCTGATACATATACTCCACGTGTATTGCAAGTTACTGTAGCATACTTACATGTCCGCAACTGATCGTCAACCATTGTTAAAATCAGCACTCGCATGTTCTTTGCGGAACAAACTCATAATTTGTTTTATGTTACTGAGTCTGAATAAGACAGTTAGATATAACAGTTAGACACTGAGATGAGACAGTTAGATCTTCCGAAGTTGACAATAGGTAGGTGTTCACTGTTTCTCTCGTTAATTTTAGCATCTCGTGCGCGCGGGCTAGACTAAAGCATCTTTTCATTCCTGTTCAGTGGAGACCGCGAAATGCATTTCGAATCGCATGTATGCTAAGTTCAAACGCACACTCAATCGCATACACAGCCGGTCAGAATGGTAGTGAGACGAAAAATTCATTAGTGCATTTTAGTGATGACAAAAGAATTCATTCTGCCTTTCTGCTCTCTCATTCGCTCGGTCTTCTCCATTTCATAGACACGACCACAACCGGTCAGAAGGGAAGTAAGCGTGCAGAAATGGTCTCAATTCCTCTAGTCACCGCTCTCTGAAATATGCAATCTGGCAGTTAGACTACTTAAGTGCATTCGCTACCTCTGCTTCTCCACAGAGCGGCTGTCTCCCGCGTACGAGGGACAACCGCTCTGGGGAGCAGCAGAGATAGCGAATTCACTTAAGTAGTCTAACTGCCAACCATAGTCCACTACCATTTCATTCGCATAAAAATCGGCAAAATTGCTCATAAATATGTTCTTTCGAAAGATAACCTTGACAAACCATATACCAGTCGAAAGCTCTCGATCGGGAGCATCTCGTGGTTTGCATTACACCTTGAATTTCCTTCAATGAAAGGAGATATCTCGTATCTCCTTCCGTTATTGAGTGTCCACGAATTTGACACTTTTAATACGTTCGTCTCGTTGAGGAGATATCAAAAACTGGTATATGAGCCATAGCTGTGGTGACGGCTGTATCAGACTTTTTTCAAAAAACTATTTTCCGAGTCATTTCATTCTTCTCTGCGCACCACTGCGTCGGTGTTTCGCTTATGTTTCATTCTATGTGCACATGGCTTTGATACGCCTTTTTATTCTCCACCTCTTTATTATCACTGAAGGTCCTGCATTTCAAACAAAAATTCGTTATTAATTACATCAGCAGCAATAGTGCGTTAGTGTAATAGAATTCATCCGAAAGCTAAGGAGATGTGTGTCAACTTTTTCAATGAAAGAAGATCTCGCATTCCCGCCAGAAGAGCCGATCCTCGCGAAGCAACTCAAATCCTCGAAGAGGCCAAAAACCCGGATGGATCCTACGCCTTCCGCACAAAGGAAATTTTATCCGGAAAACAAGTGTTCTCACTTTACTCTCGTCTGCTAAGGAATTCTAATTGTGCTAAGAAGACAACTCGTCGTAGAAAGGCAAACGAAAGGGAAGAATCAAATGAGGACGACGAAACTTCTACAAGTCGTGAAATAAAAAAAAACCCAGGTCGACTGCGAAAAAATCATCAACATGCAGAGGTAGTAGTAGAGCTACAAGCAGTTCTCGTGTGAAGGTCAATGAAGACGACGAATATGATTCCATGAGCGAAGAGTATCTTGAAGATGAATTTGATGCTGTTTCTCACCTGATATCTTCTAATAGCGAATATCTGTTTGAAACGCAGGACCTTCAGTGATAATAAAGAGGTGGAGAATAAAAAGGCGTATCAAAGCCATGTGGCAAGAAAGTCTTCATACATTTGTGGTTATCTTGACTTGAATTCTTCTACCATCGTCTACTTTCAAAGGGGTAAGTATGGCGATGGACGTGTTCATTAAGAAAGTAGAGAAAATGAAACGAAAGCTTCGCTCCCAAATTCCCCAGGCACGGAAAGATCAAAATCCTCTCTAACAGCGTCAAGCAAAATTGAGACATATAGACCCCGGTCAAGCTGCATGTGCTGTTAATCGAAATGGCCTATCTTGCCACATATTCTCCAGACACCAACCCATGCGACGGTCCTTGTTCTGATCCATGGCCTCTTTCTCCAAGACAAGAATATTCACAGAGCTGAAAAGAATGAAGAATTCACTCGCTCGATGGATTTAGTCCCATTTCCCTGGCTTCTGGAGATATGGAATCAAGGGTCCCGAGGAAAACGCGGAGCAAGGTGGTGGGTATAAGTTGTGAGTAATTGTGAATCAAAAGGATCGTTACAACTGTTGTTATTAGTTGCCGATAAAGTACGAAAAAAATTCCGTTTTCAATGGGACACCCTAATAATACACCGTGCGTAGTGAGCTATTGGGATGTTGTGATGCCGACAACATAGGTGCAATTGTTGACTACTTTATGGGTTATGTTTCAGTGTCATATATGAAGATATGCTGCCTCTCAAACACGTTACATTCTTTCAGCATATTTTAGAATATTTCGGTGTATTTACGCATCCTAGCTGAACTGTTGCTCGAGACTCTTTAAGATACGTTATTTTTTCAACGCAAGCTGGGGCGGAACCGGGTGGAAAACTTTCGAATTAAATTCTGATTTTTTTCCTGGAAGTTGGTATGGGCACCCCAATGAACGTCTTATAGTGATTCGGTCTGAAAAAATTTCGCAATCGATTTAAAAATGAATTTCGTCATAAAGTTTAATCGATCATAACTCGCTTCAAACTCATCGTAGAGGGCTGTGAAATAGCTCATTCTGCAGCAAATTTTTTTCTGATCATTTTAATGTCCCTGGTCCATGGCCGTATCTGTAAAGGCAACTGAGATAATACCTGTCGGCCTCGAAAAATCGGCATTTAAAAAAAATATAAAAAAACATATCTCTGGATTTTTGATATATGAAAGCCGAAGGAATTCTACACAACATATATTTTTTTCAGAAAAATAAACACTGCCAATCATAGGGAAAATCGAGGTCAAAGTGTCTGATCACCCCAAACTGCTGGTTTGTTAATGCGAAACTTGGTGTTCTTCCCAAGCGCAGCTGTAAGACCTAGTTTTTCTTGCTCTACCCGATGCTGGGTATTGTTAGCACTATATGACAATTTGATCCCAAATGGTCATTTATATAATTTTTCACACTATGAACACCGGGTCATGATGAAGACACGATAATTTTTCACCTCAATGTAGGGCGGCACCAGGACGCAAACTTTCGAATTAAATTCTGATTTCTTTCCTGAAAGTAGGTATCGGTCCCCCAATGAATGTCATTTCTTGGTTTGGTCTGAAAATATTTCGCAATAGTTTTACAGATCAATTTCGTC
>JACMIF010004880.1:0-11570 GCA_014805445.1 Diplogasteroides magnus | reverse complement strand
TTCAAACGTCTTGACGAGATTTGGCAGTCAAGATGCTATAAAACGTTCTAGACCCCATAACTCGCTTCAAAATCGATTTCATGAGCTGGCAGACCCACCATTTTTTCATTTTATGGAGAATTTTTTGAGATATTATTTGCATGGGGTCATAGGACATCATTTTTCGACCCTCAGCGGCTATGTTCGAGAAAAAATACCGTCCGATGACCCCCACTTTTTAGTACCAATATCGACAGAGGACTTCAATATAAGAATCTTTTGTGGAGGAAGCTTGTCTGAATTCTTGTTTTCGGCGAGTTATAGGAGCTCAAAGATGGTCCAAAACGCGTTTTTAGCCAAATTCAGCACATTCAAAATTTCCTAGCACATCTTTCTTGCGCTCAGTAATTTTTATGATGTAGCCTTTGTTGTTGCAAATTTATCGCAGATTAATACTCTGAAATAAAACAGACCCTTTATGGCGCGCAAGTTTAAGAAAATCTCAGAAAACTGCAATATTCATATTGTTCGTTTTTGAGAAAATCGTCGTTTTCGAAAACGAAGAATCGGTGAGACCTGGCTAAGGTCTTATTTTGTGAAACTGACCAGTACCAATGCACAGCCGGAGGGTATAGACATCCTTGCAACTGTTACGATTTACAGAAAATTTAAAGTGAAGACGGGTTTTTTCGGACCGAATTTTGAAGAGTTCATGTTTGGAAAGCTGTAGTTTTCGAATAAAAGGCGACAGAGACTCATACTAAATTTTATTATCATACGTAGGCATATTAGGCTGTGAAGAAAGTAATGTTAGATTTATTTGAAGACATTTATCTTTATTTAGAGAAGCTGCACAATGCCATTGTATGCTGTTGTGTATAGTGGGCTGGCACAAATTATGTCGGGCTGCACGCTTCTTCATTAATTGTCGAATTTACCGATGACTAATTGCTTAAAGCACAACAATTTCATTCAGATTTTTATTTCAGAACACGAACAAAATTTTACCGAATTTACCGATTTTACCTAAACTTACCGAAAAGCAATTCGATAAATTTACCGTTACCGAAATTTTACCGAAAATTCTTAACCGAACAGCCCTGAATCGCATTGATTCGCGTGATGAAATCTCCTATTTTCCGGTATTTCGTAATTTTTATTTCTCCCATACGACGTAACCAGATGAAATGACCATATGTTTGACAATGTCCATTCATACCCCTAACATGGTAACCACATGGCTTGACTAATGGTTCAAATCGACTACGCTGCCACCAGAACTCACAGTGAATATGGCGATTCTTTCCGAGGGCACGTGTTAATTGCCCTATCACTAAACAACTACTTCACACACCTTGGGATCTGTAGCCTTCTCAATCAGCTCCAATCCCATCTTCCTCAGATTGGCCTCGAAGTACCGTCGCCTATCCGTCCGCTTGTCCTTCTCACTGTGTTCGTCCATATCTGGTTCCTGAACGTAAAAGGTTGGATACTGTAGAAAATAAAAGATCAAGTACACAGACTCTCTCTCACCTGGGGAGGAGTCTGACTGGTCGTTGGCTCGTCGTCCTCGTCTTCATATGCCAGAACATAATCCACCTGAGAGATTATCGATCAAACTACAGAGATCATAGATCAAATTGCAAACCTGTTTGTCTCCCTGCACGAAACATTCATTGTCGAATTCAACGCGGATCGTCTTCGCCATTGAATCTTCGAGGTGCTAAATAAAAGATGTTTGCAGTGCGTAATACGGGAGAAAAGCGGAGAGGAAAATGGCAAATTACAAAGGGGAAAGGGTAAGGGCGGTAAAGCCCGGCAATATGATTCGCAGACATGACAGATCGCATATAATAAAGCGAAATAATTTACTGACGCAATGAATCAATCTAAATAATTTGCAGGTTATGTCGTATCAGATCGTCGATAACCCAACAGTCGCTTCAAGACCGACCTCGAACTTCTTCCTCGACGCCTCTCGTGCAAGCTCTCGCCAATCACGCATCTCGTTATCCTGGAAAAGAACAATTTCGCAACACAACTTTGTCGTGAAAGCATCATGCAGCTAGCACACGATTGGACTGAAGAAATGGGTGAAAGACAAGAGCGCCACTTTACTATAAAGTGGCGATTGGCAAAATCAGGGGTTCAAAAACGGTAAATTTGTCGTCATTCTTCTCCGCCGTGCGGTCGACTATCATGGAATGAGACAACGGGGCTCCATAGAAGAATGACGGCAAATTTACCGTTTTTGAATTGGGTTTATAAGTCGGTATTCAAATTTTTCTTTTCTGATTCTTTCATTCTCCGCGGGGCGGTTGTCTATCGCTCGTAGAGACAGCCGCTCCGCGGAAAATGGAAGAACCAGAAATGAATTTGAATACCGATTTAAAAACCCTATTTTTGAACCCCTAGTAAAAGTGTTGTCGGGAGTCATGATTCAGTATATCAGAAGATCTGTGATAATGGTAAAAACCATTGTTAAAAGCAAGCTTGACGAGTAACACAAACTTACTTCGTCCGGCACGTACTCCACTCTATGGTAGTCGTTGCCGATTGTCGCTCCTACAACGACGATTATAGTAACCCTGATCGATCAATAAATGCTTACTACCGTAACCTTGGTCAAGCAACATTGTTTATTTACTAACACCGATAGGGTCCCTCATTGGATTATTCGATAATTCGCGTAGTTTTGAGATCTGAGAAAATGTCAGGAGATCTTATTTGCATAACTTTTGATGCTTTATCGGATGGCATACAACATGTAATCCAAAACATTTCAAGACAAAAAAAAATTCATTTATTTTTTTTTATAAATCGTTTAATTCAAGGAATGAAAATTTAAATCGCAGCTGAAGTGTATCCCACCCCTGGGGAGTTCGCAGAAACAATTTCAGAATATTTGGACAACTTTGACTTTACTGTGCAACTCCCTTTCCGCACTCCCATACACGGAACTCGTTTTATCGCTCTGGACAAACGACATCGGGAACTGCGCTTCTTCACAGTGTCGATTTCGAGAAAATGCCGGCTCGGTCATGCAAATTCCTGGGCCCTCTGAAAATCAGGTGGTATGTGGCGTTTAAGGCCTTACAAAATCCAGGTTGTATGTCATTTTTTTGAAATTTTTTGGCTTGGCATTCGAATTTTCCTAGGTTTTCGGACACGCAGAGTAATTCTTTATTCTTGGATTTATATGAAAATTGATCATTTTTCGAATATTTTTTGAAATTTTTCTTCAAATTTTGAACAATTTCAAGCGCCGTTTTCGGAGAATTTCCTCTAGTAAATTTATGTTGAAAATAAGATTTTTATAGATTTTAAGTTTTCGTATATGGGGAATATTTCTGGATACACACAAATATATCGACTGGACCCCATTTTCAAGGGCGACCCCTAATTTAGAAAATGCCCTTTTCCAGCGCCTGTACAAGCTTAATTCTTGTCGTTAATCTATGTTAAAATATATAATTTTTAGGTTTTCCGGTACGGGGAATAATTCTGGATACATGATATTTCGTGAAAATCGCTCGTTTTCGCTCCACAAGTGGTATGCAATGTGTGGTCAAAATTAGGGGGCATAGCATACCACCTGTCCCACATTTCTGGAGCATCCTGATGGCTTCAAATGTACTTAGAAAATTATTATTTATTGGTGGAAAGCACATAAAAGCACAGCAATGGAGCATATAAATCAGGTCATAAATATATGAACTGAACTCCCATTTTTAAGTCTACCCCCAATTTTTAAAGTGCACTTTTCCAGGGGCTGTATCAGAGAATTACCCCTAGTAAATCTTTCTGGAAAAGGTGCATTTTAGGTTTTCGGAAACGGGGAATAATTCTGGTTGCATGATATGCCATGAAAATGGCTCGTTTTCGCTCCACAGGTGGTATGTCCCCTAATTTTAACCCTCCTTGTATACCACCTGTTCCGCTGCTCTGGATCACCCTAATGGCACCAAAGGTGCTTTTTTATTTATTGGTAGAACATAAAGTCACACGAATAGAGCATCGAAATCGGATCAGAAATATACCAACCCCTATTTTCAAGGGTGCCCCTTAAAAATGCACTTTTCCAGCGCCGGTATCGGAAAATTTCTTCTAGTAAATCTATATTTAAAAGATGATTTTTTGGATTTTGGACACGGGGAACAGTTCTGAATACGTGATTTACCATGAAAACGGCACGTTTTGGCTCCACAAGTGGTATGCCTTAAAATCAAGTGGTATGTTCCGGACCCTGAAAAAATCAGGTGGTAGGTGCTAAAATGGACCACTATTTAATCTATGAAATTCACTGAACTGCATACTCGTTTTACATGGTAGTCTACCGACCCACTCTGTTTTGCGGAATATGTATCAACTCCTAGTATCAATTAACGACACTCACCATCTTTGAGCAGCAGTGGCCATCCACTCTCCGACTGTCGCAGCCTCATGTCCTGTCTCTGATTGCTGATGTCCGGCGGTCGACGATTGTTGACGCGATCCATGCCATCGACCTCATTCACGTTCAGCGATTACGGTGCTTAAACAGTAGTGTGGGCCGGTAGTAGTGTTCATTTTAACGTCATTCTCTCTTGTTGCCCGGTCTATTCAAGTCATTTCTCTCGGATATCGGATCCACTCGATTACTCGGGTACCCGAACAAAGCGGTCTGAAAAGACGACCGGAAAGCAAGAGAGAATGACGCGAAAATGAACACTACTACCCGGTTGGCCCACACTATTAAACAGTCTCACTCTCTGACGAATTAAATACATGAATCGATTACTCAAGACACAGCAAGCAGCACGCGTTCAATGTTAAGTACTTACAAAGGAAGCGCACCAAGATACCAAGGTTAGAGAGACCCCATGATAATTAAGTTTTCACAATTTTTTTGATAATTAAGTTTTCACAATTTTTCGATCGTGCACATAGTTCTAGATTCCATACAAGTCCAACAATGTTGTGTAATTGTTAAGAACATTGTTCAGCCCGGTCTTAGCACAAAACATCAAGTCACAACTGCGGAGAAGAAAGTTGCACATGAGTGACCGCAACAATAGGGATCGCATCATGGAACGTTATTGACAGCCGTTCATTACTGACCGTCTAAATTCATTCTTAGCGGCCATTTCTCACTTCACGGAGATAACTGCTCGAATTGAAGTTAGACGGCTAGAAATGGACGGCTGTCAATAACGTTACATCATGCAACCCCTAACAACAACTGTAATTACCTTGTTGTGGGGGTAATACCAGTGGTTACACTGCAGTAGACATGCGAAATATAGAGCACGCATGCATAACATATGGGCGTTTTCTAGTCTCATATACGCATCCATTCTCTCACTACAATCCCAATCTCACTTGCTACAGTTACTGTTCACGTGCCCATATTCTCTCGCCTCTCTGGGCCTATGTGAACTATGGCAATGCGGATTTTCGTATAGAAGCAGGAAAATACAAGCAGGCTTTTTAAAGGGAAAATTCAAGTAAATTAACTTCGACAGCTGGCATATAGCAAACAAGAAAAACAGATGGCATGCGCACTTCTTTTGTTGTCACAGTTAGCGATTTCCCAACCGTCCAATATCATTCCTAGCGGTCGTCTCCGTGTTGTAGACCGGGAAATAAAATAAGCCAACGCGAAATGATAGTTGTTTTACGATCGAAGTGACACTAACAATCGCACACGCTTTGCGAGGAGAGCGACTGCTGGGCGAGTCTCTCGCTCTCCTCCTTTACAACTCTCTCTGTCATCCCCCGTTCCTTCTATCATATACACACTCTCACTCCCACCCTCACTCTCACTACTATTCTCACTCTCTCGCACACCAGCACCCTTTGATTGATCGGTGTGAATGAAACAGGATTGGGAAACAACGTGCGAAAAAATAAGAACTTTGGACAATGTTGAATTCCAGCTTGAATGGGCTAAAGAAAAATTCACAAGGGTACGTTGGCAGCATATGTGACTCCTATGACTAGGCAGTGAAGTTCTGAAATCAGAAATTGTGACTTCGCGTGTGCATTTTTTTCATTTTTACGATCACTTAAATGAGAGAGAGGTACAAATGATCGATTATTTGTAGTTTTACAACAATCGCCATGTACGGTGGGCATGCCAAAAAAGTATACCACATGTGGATCCTTGATCTCTGTATCAATGTGACTATACACATTCTCCGTCCGCTAGCACTCATCAGTAGGAACGATTGAAAAAATAGGGTACGTTTGTGAGATAATTCTGGTTTGTACACGTCTACAACTGCATCCCGCTTGCACGTGATCAACAATCACATCATTTAATTGCGGAATAGGCGGAATGTGATGTATCTTGATCATATCTTGCGTTAGCTTCACGCTCCTTTCTCATATTATTCCCTCCCGTAACGAATTTCATTCGTCATTGAGCTGTGAACTTCATAAATATGGCGCATCCATTCATTTGTTTAAACATAGAAGAAACGATTATGCTATTAAAGGGGCCATAAACTGAGATTGCAAGGCGCTTCCCAGCCGGAACCAATTGCTCCCTCCGCTTTGTGAACATTTCGTAGTTCTTCTATTCATGCTGTTATGCATCCGTATAATTGCAAATTTACATCTTCTATCATAGATATATTTATGTTTATTTGGGCTACACTTAGTGAGAACATCTCGTGCACGCGTCAGTGATGACAATTGTTTTGAAATGTGCGTTTGATAAAGTCACGAGAGAGAAATGTGGCCGCAAAACACGATCGGCATTACTCCCTAGAATATTTTTGCTCGCGCGTTGATTGCTTATTTTTGGTAAACATATAAGACGCGCTCAGTTGAAACTTTCAACTTGAAAGGAACAGCGTCGTTGATTCGAGATTGTCAGCAAAGATATTGCCTTCGCAAAATTGTTTTCTTTCTCGTTCCGTCGTTATAGTGGGCTATCTTGTTTTAACTTCATCTTTCATCTTACAGGAGGGAGAAAGAGTAATAAAAATTACAGGCATGTTTCCCATATGGATAGTGCCACCGCTCGGATCCGCCATTATTATCACAGGGTTTCTTTTTGCGTAAGCATTCTTTCATCAATGATCCTGCAACAAGCTAGGTTCACACTAAACCGTATATCTGTCTAGGTACATTATCGGAGCCCACCTCGGCCACGTCGCTGTGTTTCTTCCCATCGTGAGGTCATTCAGATCATTACATCTTGATCATGAGTATTGTTGACTCTTCCCCATTAGCATCATCGTTTTGATAACGTAGTTTCTATAGATCACGAACGATTCATAAAGCCCATTCATTTTCTGAAATTTATTTTCGGGCGGTAGTCTTTCGCAGCTGGCAGACAATAGTTCGAAATGAATTAGGGAAAAAATGCATGAATCGATACAAGTTAGCGGGTGCTTAGATTCTTGTCTTTTTTAGTGACGGCAGCGCCTACCCTCCGGAGTCATGCATTTTCACTCTGTGATTTCGCTGTCATCTTTCTTCTGTAAGTAATGAAACAGTTTGTGCAAACAAACCACTCATCATTTTTCAGTTGCTTTTTCCATCTACATTCGCTATTTGCAAATCGTTCAATTTTACGAGCGTGAAAGAAGGATTCGATTCCGTGAAGAGGAAGTTGTGAGGAAGGGACGAAGGCTCAGAGTAGAATGTACAAATATACGTTGATTGAAATATATCCAATCAGGAGTCCCTTTCCCATGTACCGCACGATGCTGCAACCGTTCTTCTTAGCATTTGGAACCGACTCCAGGAATTTTCTTGTTACTCCATGAATAAATGCGGTCTATACAAGGGTTGGGAGTCTAAGTACGGGAACGGTTATGTTTCACGAAACCCATAACTGTCACTATATACCAATCTGTGAAACATAACTGATTTCGTGCTGAAATTGCCAGCCTTGGCCTGTTTCAGTGGAGCAGCCATTCCCACATCCATTCACTGTCTCAAGCACAAATTCCACATGGATTCGAGAGTCGCGAGCTTCGTGCCTCCTCTTGGAAGCACTATCAATATGATGAGTTTGAATTAAGGTGTTCGAATTTGGGCATAAAATACAATTGTTCTCTCTCGGTACATTAGTGACTCGTTTTATATTCTCATAATAGAGAACCGGTCAGAATGAGTGAACAGACAGTTATGATGATGATGATGATGATGCACTTTATTCTCGCTCTAGTTCGAATTGTGGATCTCAAGCATAATATATCTTTTCTAGGATGGAAGTGCCTTATACGAAGCAGTGGCAGTGATATTCATAGCACAACTGAACAACGTTCCACTATCACTGACCAACATGGTTACAATTAGGTGAATTTTCAGATATGTTCCAGCAAAATCGACTTACAATAAACGGGATTCAGTGTTACTGCAACCATCGCTTCACTGGGAAGCGGATCGATTCCGGCGGGTCTCTCCACGATTGTCGTCGTGCTGAGTACGGTAAGTATGTGATTGGGTCGCTTATCCCAAGCAGTACTTTTAGATGGGCTTACCAACGAAAGACGTTTCCGTTATCATCACCGTTGATTGGCTGATGTGAGTTGCAATCTGCTTACAAAATGGTTCAAAACAAGAAGCGATGCTCCAATAGTGAGGCAACATTTTATTAAAAAAATGTAATTACAGTGATCGAATTTGCACTGCCATCAATGTGATGGGCGATGGATTTACTGCAGGAATAGTGGCTCATTTCGTAAAGGAAAGACGACCGAAGGCAGGGGAATACATGCCTGTGCAGCGTGTATAGGACTTTTGTAGTGCTTTTGAATAAACCAAAAACTCCATTCCCCTTAAAAATTGATTAACAGTGCCTATTTTTTCAATGAAAACGCTAATTGTTCTACGATTCAAAAATTAAATGAGTAAATATTGCTTTATTATGTGTCGCTTACAACTACATCGCAGCGCAAGTAAAGTATACTGACAAATAATTCCATACAAGCAAAGGATTACTTTTGAGGGAGGATATTGTTTTGTATTGTGGGAGGATATTGTTTTGTATGGAGAGGAATTTGGGATTAATACTATCCGTGTCTCTCCAAATATCCACCACGTGATCCCCTCTTCACCCTCAATCATCTTCTCCCGTTCCCCGTCGAATTCATAACATCGATGATATCTTGTCACTCTTCCTAAATGTCTATAAGAACTGCATTTGATATACCTAAACCTATGAGAGCCAATAATGGTTGACTCCTTGTCTTACCGTTGATGCAAATTGTCTTTATCTAGTCATGTCTGGCTTGTTTTCCTTGGTTGAATAAAGTGGCCTCTCCCCAAAAACTAGTGCCATCTTCTGAATCGTCCTGTTGCCTCAAGAGTAGAGTGTCAGAAAGGGAACAGCCAGGCAGAGAGAGAGATGACCGTTCAATGCTTACCACATAGCCGTTCTCACTAGGGTCGAATCGCCACTCCTATGTCCTTCTTAAAACTCATTCAATGTTGTTTGCAGATCCATCTTCCCTTACTAAAACCTCCTCTGTCAGACGCCCTAACCCGGCGTGGATAGGTTTCAGTTGCCCAACATCATCGACAATCTCGGAACGCGGCTGTTCCAATCGGGCATGAACAAAGCGGCAGAACTCGGAAATGATTTCGAGGAGGACTTCTCAAGACTCTCTAACAACATCACCAGTAAGTTTGAACATACTTTCTCATTTTTTCTATGAAATTGGCTGTGGAATCAGAATTGAATGAAGACGTCGTTTTTTTCTGTTGCGCCCACTTCCTTCGTTTTCTCATTGCTTTGCCAGTACCGGTTTTGAACAGGGAAGAGCAGTTTTATGAGACGCCAAATATTGTGAGAAGAGTGAATCATGTGAGTAACACATGTGATTTTCAATATTCTTTTCAGCCGAGGTCGATTTGGTCGTGAACGAGATCCTGTCGCAGACAGTTTTATTCAAGGTAAGTATTATTCGATTAGAATGTTCCGGGAAGTAGTAATTCCGACTTATGATGCTTAGCGCACAAAACAATGGGGAAAAGGCGCTAAACACTTCTTCCTACCGGAACATTTTAATCCAATAATATGCACAATCGTCACTCTTCAGATGAAACTGTATAACTCCGAAGCAAATATGTTTTTGGGCGATAACATTGAATGCTTCATCAGGTGACACTCGTCCTGTTATGCATCTTAATCGTCCTCCTAACTATCCGATACCTATCGTTCGGAGGAAGGGTCGCATTTTACAAAGGTAACATTATCTATTGAGGAATCTTACGATTAGAGGAAAGTGCTGAATCAATAAAGTGGTTATTTGTTAGTGAATAAAGTACAGTAACCATCCTCTTTGCAAGGTCGTGACTGGCTGCGTGAGAATACCGAGAAGGCTCCACCGCAAGTCATTCTTCTGATGCTCCAGAAGGGAGAGAGGGTTCCGTACAACGACGAGGTACTCATACATCATTTCAGTTATTCTGTGTACCACTAAAATTGGAAACGTGTGGTCCCAGCCAACCACAGTGGTTATAGACCTAATCAAAATAATTATTCAAATTGTAACAATGTAAATTTATATTTTTAATAGGCTTCTGGCCCATATCTGCTGTATTTCGCTGGATAGGATGTCCCTAGGGCATTATATCAAGGTAATAGATAAAGGTTGTGCCACGTCAAGCGATAACGCTAGGTGGGGCCCCCGGTAAGGCCGATTGCTAGTAGGACTACGTAACCCTGCTTGTCCAAAGTGCTTCTGGGTACGTTACCTTCCGTAGCCGTATTTACTACCAATTCACTGCTCCGAGGGGAGATTCTAGCAAGAAAATGTTTGAAATACCAGGATTGTTTCGATAAGAGTTCTCATTTGTGAGTACACCGTTTCGTGTTGACTGTTTTTCAATTTATTGTATGAGCGTTTTTTCTGTTTTTTTATCCGTGTAGATTATCCGTGTTTCCCTCATGTTGGGAACTGGACAATCCTTCTCTTCCATTCCAATTTGCCTTCGTTTCTTTCGTTTTTTTTACAGCGATAAATATTTTTTACAGTTGCCCTTGGTTATTGTAAGGGATGGGGTGGGCACTTCAATCGTATTGTTATGAGTGTAGAATAAGACCTCAATGAGTGGATGTACAGCGGACACTCATTTCCCATTTTCAGTAACAAGGTTGACCATTTTCCAACCTTCTCTCTGCACGCGTCTCCTCTCGCTTGATTTATTATGGCCAGGGGCACCTAAATCAGATCCTAAAGCCTCATCTGTTATATTTTCGCAGAGCGTTTGTTTATATACATAATTATTTCCATATATCAAAACTCAGAGTGGATTAGATGAATCAAAATTGTAGTTTATTACCGATTTAGAAACCCTAAATTCCGCCAGGCATACATACATGCTGCGCCGGATTAATTTACTATATTCTATTTTTTCACTCACTTATTCATATAATATTTAGGTCTGCTAATGCTCTTTTCAGCAAATGACATTTTTGATTTATTAATGTTTCGTGAACTATGTAGAGAAAAATGGGGCTGTTAAGACGCAGTAATTGTAAGACTGGACCCCTCTGTCGCTACTTTGTCAAGTTGTTTCGACCTGGCTCGAATGTGGTGCATTATGATGGTTGTTGGAACTGAAGTTACTGAGAGACATGTGACCTC
>JACMIF010004879.1:0-11571 GCA_014805445.1 Diplogasteroides magnus | reverse complement strand
AACCTTCGACTGGAATTACCATTCCCCATATATGGATCTAAGCGGAGTTCGTGCGCATCTAGATGCCTTTCGATATGGAATAATCTGCCATCTGATCTTGTTAACGCACCAACTCCTGCTGTATTCCAAAATCGAATGCTACTTATGGACAGAAACGTAATTGTACCCAATTCCTCAATCAAGGATTAAACCACCCGAGAAATCGTTCATCGACGGGACAAACCATTCTTTCATGACTCTTAAAACAACCCTTTACACCTGAATGTCTATCAGAATGGATATACAATATATATGTATGTATGTATGTATAATTTCATTGTTTCATTCTTATCGCGTTTTTCATTATTCCACTACCTTTTTCCAATAAACAGTTGTATCCGTATTCTTTAATCGTTAAATGATTGTTTCGTGGCAAGTCGAAGTGAGTCAATGCGGATGTTTCCGTCTGCAGCTTGCTGTTTCGTTGCTATCATTTCACAACCTGCACGCACCCCATGATTTCTCCTGTAGAGCCTTCTAACCTTGAAAACACAGATATTACGACCAGATACATGGAATACGTTTCAGTCCGAAGAAATAAGTGGGATTTTATTAGCAAACACAATGGTTGAGCTATCGGATATTCACAAACTTAAATATACAATAACAATGGAAATGCATGCCGAATTGATTTTCTTACATTTTCATTATATTAGTTCACGATGTGGTCCAATTATGCGAAATAAAATGTTTAATGCGTATACAATTTGCAACCATGCGCAGAGTTGAATATTGGGAACGAATTCTCTTGTCATTGAATCATGATAAATACTCGTAATGAAGAAGTTCCTGACTGTGCCTGATTGTCAGTTTCCTCTCACAAGGGCAATGAGAGCCTCCTTATACGATCCCGAACAATCTCCCCTGATCATGTTCTCCAATGAATTCTTGTATATTTGCTGAAAGAGCATCGCTTATCCTCTTCGCACTCCCTATTCATATGCGAAATTGGTTATGTTTCACGAAAGCTATAACCTTGGAGATATGGATCATGTGGAACATAACCGATTTTGCATACAAACAGCCAACCACAGCTCATACCTCAAATGCCATTCTGATGTCAGCCATATCCACCTCACATCGAGTAACCACCACTCGAATGAGATCCGTATCCCTTGTTCCTAGTCCCTAAATGTGCATCCTTGGCCACTTTATTCTTCTTTCTTTCGGCAATTTGCGCCATGGACCTTTGCGCCATAATGATGAAAGGAATAGATATGCTACATAGTAATGACGCCAAGGAAGGTACATCTGTCCACTTCAGCATCATGGCACACTTGTTTTTCACAGTTTTTTTTCCTCACCCGCATACTGTCGTAGAGCAGCTTTGCAAAGTACGCTGCTTTGCTCCTGACGACGGCGCAAATGGCAAGGAGTCCGTCTCTGATGTCTCCAGAGAACTCGGAGTGCACGGCCTGTTCAATGGTGCGGCCGCCGCGCATCTTAATGATTCATTTCTCTATCTTTTTCCATTTTATATAAAACAGATAGAATGGAAACCGGCGGGAATCCGCCAGAAGTTGCTATTTTCTAGTAAAGCTGTAACATATGCGACAATGCCATGAAACTGTCAGTCGATCGTTACGTTCACTCACCTTCTGATATTCATCAAAGACCACTCTCAATTGGGCGTAGTTCTGCGCAGCCAAAATTGCATTGAAAGCACTTTCATCCGTTCCCAGTCTTCCCTCTCCTGCCTGGTACAGCCTGCGGGCATCGTGATTCGCACGAACTGCGTCCACATGCATACTGAACGGAGTTGAAAGTCAGCCTCTATATGTTGAGCGTGAATCATGGCTAATGGTCAGAGAAACGACGAAATAGCACGCAAATTTGAGAGTGCACAGTCGTCAGCCAGATGGAGTGTGTGTACTCGGTATATCAAGTTCGTTTTCCACAATAATATGGTCTATTGAATTTTACTGTCCCACAACTAACGAATGAAAATGAACAGTACCTCTCATCCCTTCCACCAGCACAGAGTGAAACGAGAAGTCTCTTGAAGTGTCCAGAAGTTTCGCCGATCAAATCTCTTTCCAGATCCCGTCCATACCTCCAATGTCACATGAGTAGTCAAAGGACATTTGGGTTTCAAAGACGGTAGCGAATGCATTTATCATTCGTCTAAACGCCGCGGAACTGTTGATTCTGAGTTCGAACCATTCCACAGAGGTTAGACGACGACCGAGAAACGCACTTTACTACCGATTTAGTAATCCAAGTATTTATTGGATTATTTGCAGTTGTATCCCTAGCCGCGATAAGATCGCATATTGCTAACTTTTCGAAAGATATTCTTAAAATGAAGCATATTTGTGTTTTTCATTTATTGACAAAAAGGATAACGGTTTTACAAAAAAATTGTTGTTTATTAAATGCTACTCACATCTGCATGTAGACCATTCTCAGTTCTCCAATCTGTGCGTTCGTTCGTGTGGTCATAATCTCGATTAGCACGCTCTCCTTCGTGCCCAGTCCCTGAATATCAGAATTTTTCCAGTTTTAAGTTGGTCATTTTTGCTGACCACTAGGCTTTCTAAAAGGTTTTATGCATTTGTCATTGGTCCAATTCCCTCGGAGCGGTTGTCTATCACTTGAGAGAGAACGGCTTCTCCAGACGAATTTTTAAAATGAACATTATTTCATCTACACGAAAATTGTGATGGCCGAATGACGAATTTATGGAATATGTTGCATCGCGGTCTTATTTTTGGGGATGTATTGTTTGAACGATCAGTATCCCGCAATTATTCAAAATAGATTGAATCACAAAATGGATTCCATCTCTCTGCGCCCCCATTCACGGTCGAATGAGGCACATAAACATGGAGCGAGGAATGTGCATTTCTAATCAATCAGCCGTCGTTCATACATATGAGAGCCAAATGTGTCATGGGCATTTCGTCTTGACAGTGAAGTAGACACTAGCGCCGTATCTTGAAGGTTCGCCTATTTCACCATTTCGACGCAAGAGTCCATGGCGTCTTTCAACAAAAATATTCACTAGGGAAGATGTTTCAGAAGTTCTACCCTCCCATTATCCATTGAGCGATTGTATATTGAAGTGAGAGACGGCAGCTCCGAAGAGATTGGGGAGGTTAAAATTTCCCAAAATGCATTCCCTAATGCTCACCGCCATGGCCTTCCTCAGTTGCATTGCATCGTACACGGCCGGTCTCTGCATCAGAGCGAGAATGACATCCTCGAAGTCTCCATGCAGCTCAGATTTGAGATCGGAGAGCAGATCCTTTCCGTACATGGTCTCAAAGCCTTATCCTCTCTCGTTTTCCTCGGTTTATACTTACCTTGAACGCCCTTGCTATCTCCTGTCGCTGCGCATTCGAACGAGCACATAGTACTTGAATCACCTGATGATGCACTTCCTTAGTTTCTAGATGAAAGATTACGTCATGAACGAAGCCATCAAGGGGAACCGCTGCACTGTGGGTAAACCAATTCTATGTTTGTACAAATCTCACATACTCCCCTCATGGCTTCTTTAACAGTAAGTATTTTTATATCTAACCCCGAGTTGCCACCTAATCACAGAATCGCCGGACATCCATCACCGGCGTCGAATCTATGATTTTGAGTTTCCAAAGCGGCAGTAAAATACTTTTACTTGTCATCTATTCCGACTATCTCACACTTGCGATAGACGAGATTTCGATCATGAACGAATGTACTCTACTACCGATTTAGAAACTCTAGTAACAATGTTTTCGGTGAGAGAATTAAGAAATTACAGTCCCTCAGATCTCTAACCTTCGAGTTGTTGCATCCCAGTCCCTTCATTGCCTTTCGAAGAGTCTCTGCATCAGCTGTGGCATGGAATGCGGGATACGGCTTTACAGAGGGATTGCCCCACATTGTGGCTGAAAGAACGATGATCAATTGCGTACAATCGACGGGGGGGGGGCATATGTTTTGACGGGGAAATATGAATGTACACAATGGGAGGAGAAAGAAGAGTTGTCTACGAATGGTGCGATGGGCATGATTCAGTAACTAAATCGGTTATGTTTCACTGATTTCTAAATTTATAGCTTTCGCGAAACATAACCAAACTCGCCCACTAACTGCCGATCCTAATGGCTAGATATATAGATAGATAGGACTTACATGATGAAGGGCCTTGTCCCACTCCATACGAAGGTGCTGTGTATCCTCCAGATGATGGATAGATGGTACCACCATATGAATTTCCTCCATACGAAGTCGTTGCTGGAGGGGCAGAGGGATATGCAGAGTTGCCACCAGTGGGATATCCTCCAGACGAATAAGGTGCAGCAGGATAAGAGGCCGAAGAAGGAGGATAAGGGGAAGAAGAGGGGCCAGAAGGATAAGGCTCTGACGAGGAAGAAGGGCAGGGGGAGGAAGAGGTATGAGAGGGGACTACGAATCCTATCTGATTAGACTGAGAAGATTGGTATTGAGGAGGTTGTGGTGGATATCCGCCAAACCCACTCTGGGTCGGATATCCTCCATATCCACTCGATGTCGGATTCTCTCCGGGCATTGAATATGGAAGCTCCGTCGGGTAGGATGGTTGTGATGGTTGTCCAGGGAACGACTGTGGAGTTGGAGGTGGATATCCTCCTTGAGGAGCGTATCCACTCTGGGGCGGATTAACAGGAGGATATCCACTCGGGGGCTGGTATCCGCCATATCCTCCATATCCAGACTGAGGAGTCTGATCAGGCATTGAGTATTGGTGCTCCATAGGATAAGGTCCTGCCCCCGAGTTGGGAGGTTGAGATGGATATCCGCCTTGATTTGGATATCCACTCTGGGGCTGATATCCTCCATACCCTCCATATCCACTCATATTAGAGGGGGGTGGTTGGGAGGATGAAGATTGCCCACCGCTGTCTCCTCCTCTCTTGTTCCATTGCTGTTCCTGAATGATCTGATTCACACTTTTTTTCTATCGATACCAAGAAAGGAAAGCGGAAGGAAATGACTATGGTAGGGAAATGAAGCAGAGGAGTATCGGTTGTACAACCGTTGCGAGGGAAGTTCACGCAAGGGAAATTCGAATGAAATACGCACTGTGATTGGCAGTTTGATGACTATATTGGTTATGTTTCACGGAAGCAATAAATCTTCGATGTAGCGGGTGATGTAATGCACTACTGCTTCCTATCTGTGTCATAAAATGGACTCACCACGATTTGCTTCACGCCAGATACGAGGATGTTCTTGAACATGGCCGTGTGGTCAGATGTTCAGAGTAAGAGTGTGGGGTAAACATCATAGTGAACGGGAGGAGAGAGATGGCGAAAGAGAACGATGAGAGTGTGTGTGTGTGACTCACAACAATCGATCATGTATTGGCAAAGAGGACAAACGCACAACAAAGTGAAGAACGATCGGACGAAAGTACACATGAGGAGAAAAATACGATGAAAATAATGGTCCTACATTTGCTCTATTAAACTACGTCATGTCATCATTGACGGTGAATACGGGTGAATGACAAGAGCGCCATGGTCGTTTGCGCCGTAATGGTGAAATTGAAACATGCTTCGTGAGCGTTATGACTACGATGGCACTTAAATCCGTTTCACCATTATTACGCAAATGTCTTTCACTCAGACATACGGACAACAAAGTGAAGAACTGTCCGCTGACAATGCGCGGATAGGAGAAAGCGCGATGAAAAGGATCGTCCTATGTGTGCTCCATTAGACTGCGTTAGGTCATCATTGTCCCATACAAGCGGTTCTGAAAAGGATTGTCATCATTCTTCTCCGCTAGATGCATTTCGCGGAACCGTCGTGACTTCTAGCAAACAGTGTTCGTAGTATGGAACTGTGCCTGAATGACATGGATTTCAGGACAGGTCTGTGTACGAGAACCTTAACGTTGAGTCCTTTTCTTTTTCTGTTATTATTCATCTACACAACATGCGCCATGGACCACAATGATCGAAGAATTCGTGCATTGGCAGGGCTGTGAAACATATTCCAACAATAACTCATTTGCAGAGATGCGCTCCCAGTGGCCGTGTTGGAAGCAGTGTGGAGATAGAATGAGAGAGGATAATTTTGGGGCGCCTGGAGTACACCATCAGACTAACAATAAGGCAAATTTGTTCTACCTTTGAGATTTAAAACGGTTGAATTCAAATAATTTATCGGTTTCTATACAAAAACATTTTCCTTTTATTCCTCGAAGAAAGAAGCTTTAATCATGAACATCTTTTTCTGAGTGATATTCAATGTGTAGTGTCATGGGCATTTACGACGTAAGGGTGAAATTGCGACATGCTCGGTGAGCGTGATGACTACGATGGCACACCTTTATGTTTCAGTTTTAATGGGCAAATGTTCACAAACGCAAAACAAAGTGATGAACAATCAAATGACAAAGCGCGGGTAAGAGAAAAATGCGATGAAAAGAATGGTTCTAGATATGCTCAAATAAACTATGTCATGTGATCCTTTTCCATCCAAACGCTTCTGAAATGGATTGCCGTCATTCTTCACCACTAGATGCATTTCGACAAATGTCTGTCATAGTGCAACATCACGGTTTAATCGTCGTTACTTTTGAAAACGTGTTCGTAGTATGAAACTGTGACTGATTGTAAGGACAGGACTGGTTGACTGGCAAGTCGCAAGCGAGAATATTAACACTGAGAATAGTGAAATCTTATTATTTATGCCGCGAGCATGACGAGAATCATAATACTCGGAGAATTCGTACATTCAAAGGGCTGTGAAACATATTCCAACCATTATTCATTTGCAGTGATGCGCTCTCAGTTGCCGTGTTGGAAGCAGTGCGGAGATAGAATGAGTATGGAGTTCATCGAGTATGCCATTATACTATTAAGACAAGTTTGCTTCCCATTTCAGCTTTAAAACTGTTAAATTTTAATCCATTATTTTCTTTTATACAATGAACATGTTCCGTTCTTCTTGAAGCGTTCACAATGAACATCTTTTGCCGGGTTAAAATCAAAAGATACTCATTTTACTTCGGGGTCGCGAAATGCTCTCCAAAATCAAAGTCAGTAGTGGCAATATCTGCGGGTGAGTATCATTTCGCAGTACGGGAATTAAAATCACTCAGTAAATTTCTCCGCTTCTCTGACTGTTTCATCTTAGAGTACGACACATGCTGCGTCTATGTCGACAGGGATCTGGGGAATGAACAATTGTTTTGGATTAGTATTTATCACTCACAAGAAAGAAGAATGCACTGGACACGCTAAATAATGCAGATCTTTCAAGATTGCCTGAAACTTACACTAGTAATCAATTTCGGCTCGTTTCCAAACTCTTCGACTAGAACAAAGAACACATATTCCAAATGCCGAATAGGCGTTTCCAGTGAGTTTCACAAGTCTTGTTGGAGCAATCAAGTAATGTTAACTAATCAAGTAAGTAATCAAGTAAAGCAAGCAATGTTCGCCTTCACTTGCGTACAGGTGAGGGTTTGATTACCATCGTGATTCAGGGATGTAGAGTAGTACATGAGATGCAGCTATTCTTGCACCTTTCATCAGCATTTCGTAGATAAATCTCTGCATCAGCAGTTACAGTGTCATTTTTTGCAAAAAAACCGAAAAAACCAACAAAAAAAGAGGGGACGAATTCTAGTGTAAGACGCGATTTTAAGGTCAAAATATCTAGTGCTTAAAATTTTTTTCCAGAAAATGTTTTCTGTTTTCTGTTTTCAGAAAAAAATTTCTGTCCTAGCCCTAGTTGTCACCTATGTAACTGCAATATTTACCTCTCTCTATCTTTACCCCAACGATAGTCATAGCCCCGGGGGCGTGAACAGGTCATGCCCAGTTCCTCGCCGAGTTCCCAGAGGGAATATCTTGTGTAAGACGGGTTAAGGTCAAAATATCTAGTGCATTTTTTTTGGATTTTTGCGAATTTTCAAAAAAAATTCTAAAAAATAGTTTTTGCGATTTTACCAAAAAACCAAAAAATCAAAAAAAAACCCAAAACAAAAAAATGCACACCCCTGATCACAGCGTCATTCTTACCAAAATGGATGAGACGGCAACATAGTTATACTCACTCAACATATATCACGCACTCACACATCAACATTTCGTAATCACTGTCTCACTGCTCGCGCTATGTTTCGGTCAACTACTCCTGATCTCTCTTCACATGTAAAAGACAATTACATCATTGAAAACTACTGATAACACTGTATACGCCAATCGTCTTGGGAGACGGAGATGCTAGTGACGTGCACAATTTGCTGATCTTCGTCCACTGATACATTTGTGCAGGGTGGAATAACTGCATGGTCCGGATGTAATAAGTATAAATAGCAGCCGTGAAGTTGTCGGCTATCCATTTACGACCCAACATCAATTTTCCTAGTCATTTCTCATGCAGTAGATTAGACGAATGCGACATGCACTATATTTGCTAATGTCATTTTAAACAATGGATTTAATCAATATCCTAACATTATCAGGATGTTCCTACGCATTCTGCTGCTTTGCATCCTGCTCTCTTCACTTATCTCCATAACTTCCGCTCAGTTTGGTTGGGGAGGCTGGGGCGGCTTTGGTCCGTTTGGAGGAGGCTTTGGAGGCATGGGCGGCTGGGGCGGATATGGTGGATATGGTGGATATGGTGGATATGGTGGATATGGTGGATATGGTGGATATGGCGGCTGGGGTGGTCGAGGTTGGGGAGGGAGAGGAGGATGGGGAAGAGGACGTGGACGTGGTAGAGGGCGCGGGTGAGGCGGCACAGGAAGAGGTGAGTGTAATTTTCATAGATATTTCACCTAAAGATATTGTTTAAAAAACATGTAACGAATAAACTTTCAGGCTAGTATGGAAAACTCCTGCGATGCTTACAGTGACATAAATTGAATGCTTTTGAATGTAAATACAAGACTTGTGAATCCTGAAATTGTCTACGTGAAAAATATTTCTGCCATTATGCATCTCAACTGAATTGTTATACCTGGTAGACTCGTTACGCTATTTGACCGATTGTCACTCCCATAGTTCACTTGCTTTATATTTCGTCGTTTGTATGACCATCACCCCATGCTTTTGGATAGGCTTCACCTGGAATATGTATAGCAAGACGATATTCTGAAAAACAGTTCCGTTAGGACGACTGACAGATCCGTGTTGCTCGATTTCCTATTTCTGCACACTGCACATAAATCTTCCTTTAGATATTGGAAAAGTCACCCTGCGAAGTTAAACCAATTCACAAATAGAGAGATAGGTGGACACAGCGTATTCATTTCCCAGATTTCGAATGCTTGACCAATGTCGGAATTTATTTGCCCAATTACTCGTATGAATAGCCAACCTTCGTAGTGATCTCTCGCTCTCACGCACGTTACATTGTGGCCGTGGCTGACGGCCACGCGGTTGCACTCTTGTGTACTAAATATGTTGCATCAAAGTATATAAAGGTAAAGGTAAAGGTGCGACCACGTCAAGCGATAACGCTAGGTGGGGCCTACCGGCTGCTTACAGGACTACGTAACCCTGCGATGGAGGGCTTGGTTGGCCTGGGCGGGGATCGAACTCGTGACCCTTCGGATGGCAAGCAGCGCCTTACACCACTCGGCCATGCCGCCCTTCAAAGTATATGACTAGTTGTAATACTAGGGTTTCTAAATCGGTAATGCATTTCTCATTCGCTTAATCCAGTCGAAGTGGATGTATATCCGCCATAGAAACAACCGCTGCGAGGGGGTCTTGACGAATCAAAAATGCACTTTACTATCCATTTAGAAACACTAATTGGTACCAGGTTGTTACGTAATGGAGGTTCCAAATCTGTCTTTTCATTGGCTCGTTCCCATTCTCCACTACTCTTTGGTGCAATGGGTCTAACAGAATTCGCTTTCATCACGATCCTCTTGTTGACCCCTGCTAAGGATTCTATGTCGGTAAATTATGCGTCATTCTTCTGCGGAGCGCTACTATCTCTCGTCTTAGTAGACAACTGCTCAGCGGAGAAGAATGTCTAGAAATTTTGCGATTTATGGCCCGAACTCCCTACGGTAGATGTCAAATCAGTGTATTCACGATCATTTATAGCAAGGTAAGTGACTAGTCCAGTTTGTTGACGGTATTCGGCCCACATATTCTTTTGTGCAGGTGCATCGTCCAGTTGGAAGGCAAACAGTGTCCGAGATTGGTACAGAAGTTGTCCGTTGTTGATTTACTTCTCACTATTCCGGTCATTTCGCATGAAGTACATATGTTCCGACGGCTCAAGTATGGCAGCAGTAAGTGTTTATTTGATGAGCCTATGTCATTATTTGATCGCTGTGGATCATATATATGCCCGCGGCTCTTTCGCAATTCACTCTTCTTTTCCCGAAGGACAGCTCATGTTCGCCCTGCTTATTCATTTATTTATTTTAATCTATTCCAAAATAATAAAAATGTATGATCCCCCTTGAATATTCAATTCGAGGGTGCGTTAGATATGTAAGACCGAATTCTTACAATAATTTCTTTCAAATGATCATCTATCATCGTGAGAAGCGACCAAACGGAAGATATTAGGGTGGGCAGAGTTCATTGGTTCCAATTAATGTCATAGCAAGTAGGAAAGTTGCGTAGATTCCAAAGTAAGGGGAGAAAAGCCCTAAAAATATTCGTTCAATTCTCTAATTACATTTCAGGATGTTCCTGCAGATGTTGCTACTGTCCATCGTGCTCTTATGCCTTGCCTCCATCACCGCCGCTCAGTATCCCTTCATGGGCGGCATGCCGGGCGGTATGCGGGGTGGCATGCCAGGAGGTATGCGAGGTGGCATGCCAGGCGGAATGCAGGGTGGCATGCCGGGAGGGCATGGGGGCCGAGGAGGAGGAGGATGGGGTCCAGGACAAGGAGGATGGGGACAAAGAGGTGAGTGATCTTATTATGCATCCTATCCCAACTGTTATTCCCAGTACGCGTCTCACACCTGGATGCCACCCTGGTCTCTCATTTTTACGTGTTATTTCGTCGTTACGGGATATGTTTCAACTGGGGAAATAAATAGACTAGAGCAACAGTTCAGTTAGGATGCATAATATCAAAAGTCATTTATTTAAACTGAAGACATTGTTCAACGATTAAGAAATATTTGATTCTTCTAGGCCAAAATAAATGCAAAAAGCATACGAAATTCATGTAACGAATTAATTTCAGGCCCTTATGGATAACTCCTGCGAAACCAACAACAACATTAATCGACATAGATGATTTTGCATGTAATTATAACGTTTTTGATTCCTCTAATTGTCAATATGATAAAAAAATTTCCTCAGCTTTTGATTATCCTCGACTATAAATGCAAATATCACATCATTCATTCATCCGAACAATAGTCGACGATAATTGGAGAATGACACAAGTAAATATTATATTAGGGTGGGGCATAAGTTCGTGCAATTTCTCACTCCGACACGAAAGCAATGATACCGCAGATCGATCAGATCATCATTTCCAAAGTATAGAATGTTTATCACATTTCTGAGCAATCCGCATTTGGATTGCTACTCTTGGCTTCTTAAACGATTCAAAT
>JACMIF010004877.1:0-11573 GCA_014805445.1 Diplogasteroides magnus | reverse complement strand
TGGTTAAGGCATAACAATGGGGGAAATTTCCAAATGTGTGGCAGTTTTGGAAATTCCCCCCACTTTTGTGCCTGAACCAGTAGGTCTAGTAAAAATCCTGTGCAATGTACTACTTAAGTAGTCTCCATTGCGGGTATGCACGTCCCTCAGCGAAGCCTGCTTCTTGTTGTAGAAAATCCCGAAAATTGCATTTTTCACCTAAATTTCGGTAATTTAATTCCATATCTTCTTATAAAAAATTCCACTGGATTAGCTAAAGGTGGTTTTATTGTTCACTCGTCAAGGGCTCTCGAAAAATACATAGTAGGATCAAAAACCTCGAGACCGGTCCTGACCATTCAATTGTTAATGAAACTGCTCGGGTTAAATGAATGATCTATGAGGCGTCCGAATGTCTGCTTGAACTTTTCGTTCCATCTCTTCGTCGCATGATTATGACGAATGTTAGCGAAAAGCCTGTATTTCAACGAACGAGTAGAATTTCTTGATATTAAGCCTGAAGGTTCCGTTAAAATCACATTTGGTCTGAAACATAGTCGAAAATGCGAAATTGACCCCGCCGAACACTTCATTTTCCATTATTTGGCTGGAAGAGCGGTTGGAATGAGGCAATTACCGTAATCTTTATATGTTTTTCAAAAATTGCGACATGAAGCAGTACTTAATATGTGATGAACGAATATTTTCTAGGTAGCCTGAGGCAGTACGCATCGACCTGCGAGGAGACTACAGGGGGGAAGTTAAAGGCTGAAAAGTTATTCAGCTATCAAAGTTTGAACCCTCAGGCTAATTGAAAAATATGAAAAATAGAATTCGAAAATGAATGGAGATTCTGCATTATTGCTTCCTCTATCGAATGACCTTCCTGGCCGTGATGTTTTATTGGCATCAAACCGAGATATCGTCGATGAGACATGAGCGAGTCACGCAATGGGCGCAACCAATATCTCGAAGGAGAAATTTTGTAAAAATATGGCGTTTTGACAGCTGTAATCAGCTCATCGAGATCTATCTCCATTTTTTTTTTTCATATTTTTCGCATGACATCTTTGAATTTGTACCAACCGATCGTTGAATGGTACGCGTTCGCCTTCATATAACAAAATTACAAATTTGAAAGTCTTTGTAGTAGCATCGACTATATATTCTGTTTCACTCAAAACCGAATATTGTTATTGATTTTTTTCGGCAATATTGTGCTCCGCAGATCCGCCGTTTCCGCTCCGTTGACTCCCTCAGAAAGCGTGCCCGGCAAGTCGCCTCTGGATGCGAGAGACATGGACGTGAGTAGTGCGCCGATTGCAAGACTGCACGCGTTTGGGGCAGCACTCGAATTCGGCAACTCTTTACTCCAGACGGAGGCCGGGAAGCGATCGCACGAAAAAGTGGACAAGCAGAGCTTCACATGTGACATGGATGCCACCATTGAGATCAAGGACAACAAAGTTCGAAGGTAATTTTTATGTTTTCAAGAATATTTTAAAATTATTCCTTTACTTGCAATAAAATATGACATTTTAGAAAATTAACAAGAATGTTATAACATAAAATATTACAGGACGAGACCGCGCGAAGATCGCACATGCAACGATAGCAGGTAAATAGCTGAATATTTTACAAACTTTTTCGAATATGGGCTTTAAGCGCTGCGGTTTGGGTGTTATCGAATGATACACGGCGCTCGCAGATTTTCTCTGTTTTTGATGAATTTTCAAAGATATGGGGGTGTTCTGGAGCATTTTTTTTGCATTTTATTCTAAAAATGTAGATTGCGCAGAGTGGAGCAGCCCGAGCTGACGGACGTGCTGACGAGGCAGAAAAAGGAGCAGGACGACGATGAGAGCGATAAGGGACCACGGATGTGAATTTTTGCTGATTACGAGGCTCCAAGTTATGTGGAGACTCGAAGTTATGCAGTTTAGTAGCTAACTTTTCCGCATGGAAGGTGAAAAACGCGGTTCGAACCCGTTGAATTGGTAATACCTCAGATTGTTTGTTTTTGACATTTTCTGGTGTGCTTATCGGTAGATAGCGGCATTCCGGGATTCTTAAATTATCCGGTGCAACATTTCGTACAAGAACAATTTCAGTCCCAACACGATCGCCATCGAGGATCCATCGTTTTCCAAATCGCTTCCGAGCAGAAAGTTCGATATATTTCTTGATTTGTGATATTTGGTCGTACATATTGGTGATCTTGTACAAGATTCAATCACAATACATAGGTAGTTGCTGACCTTCAGCTAAATATGATAAAAATCCTCCTTATTTGTGTCCCATGGACTCCCCTAGAAGCTTTATTGAGGAGCGCAACTCCGGGCGACATGGAGAAAGCAAAGAAAAGAAGAGAGGAGAAGGAGTGGCTACCTCCCATCTCAATGCCACGCGAAACACACACTGAAGAGTAAGTAATAGTACTCTCCGGTGATTATGTGACTACGCCATGGAATTTGCGCAATAATAGTAAAATAGACAGTGACAACAATTTAGCCAATGCGGCCCAAATATTCATGGCTCTGTCGTTTTTTCGCTTACCGCTGTGTTCACAGTTATGAAATATTGTCTTTTCCGAAAGCAAATACCAAGACCTCCTCATCAACAGGAAGATGTCAGCATGGAGTTAAGATCCACTCAATTCGTGAGAAAAACTAGGGAACGGAATCCAAGCAGAAGGGCGCATTTCTGCCGTCTAATTCCCTCGAACCAGTTTTCTAACTAATAACTGTTTATTATTACTAATTCATCACTGCATTTCTAAATTAAAAATAGTAATTTCAAATTCGTTTTAATTTGGCGCACATACCTTAATAAATCTTCTCATATGGATCGGCCTTTTCACAAAATAGATCCGCGCCTAGTAACTAATCAAATAACAGGCCCGAACCCGTGAAAACAGCACCGATTGCCAGCTACAAGAAGAGAATCGTGGATCCGAGGTTTCTATTAAAATATTTTTGATTAAGAATAAAATACTTTTGCCTATGACGGAATAAAACAAAGTGTTTGAAGGGCTGCGATTTCGAAGAAGTACTGGCACCAAGACACTGCGCAGCCCGTTCACCATAACAAATCCGAAGAGTGCGGAATTTCGCAATACTTTTACTTTTATCCCGGAGTCGTAATCAAGGCACGATTGGAACAATAAAATGCAACTTGTCTAGGTACACCGAGTTCGACAACGATTTGGAGCCAGCAAACGCGCCTCCAGGGACAACTCAGTCAGTCGCTCCAATGTATTTGTTTAAGCATTAAAATGTATTCTTAATTTTTCTATTTCACATGAAAATGGCTGGTAAGATAATACATTATTTTCAGGAAGAAGATTTCCAAGACGGGAAGTGTGGAGTGCACCACTCAACAAAAGACGCCGGAGACACGGTTAGCGGGGGCAATAATGGGTATTTCCGAAAAAAATAACAAATCAAATACAAATGAATATCTAGGAATTTAGCTTCTAGTGTTTTTAACAAGACGAAGTAGGAAGTCTTTCTTGGCTGAAATGCATTAGTCAGACAGATACTCATAATCTTCAGTGACATGTCCCAGGAGAAGAAATACGACAAGAGCAAGTTCATTCGCAGGCGGAAAGGTACTGCATGAAATAATCACGTTTTGCCTTTTGTCTTATCTACAATTAAAGAACTGACTAATTTTCCCATTTACATTATAATCTGAATTATTTGCATGATTTCAGTATGATCGAGAAGCGCACGCCGGAAATGGAATCCGTCACGGGAACGCCCGGGAAGAAGGACTATGGAGAGAGCGACACAGGGTACTCGGGCAGTGACCGCAACGCATCCGCGCCGCGCGAAAAATCGAAAAATCATCCCATTCAAACTGTTATTAAAAATCACGACTGGTTGACCATTATTTTTTAAAGGAAAATAACGTTCTCAATAGCATTTTGTTCAGGATAAGCACTATTCACTTACAGCAGCGCGACCGCATCGCATGAAGTCGCATGTAAAAATAGATATTTCAGCCGCCTGAAGAAGTCGTTCGATGGCTCGAAGCAAACTTGTAACGCTCCCAAGAAAGACATCTCGAGCAACGAGATGGAGGAGTGCACGCAGAAGGACGACGAAAATGAAGACTGAGGTTAGATCTATCGATCATTGATGTCTGATCTTTGATCTCTTTCAGATTTCTCCGATTTCTTCCAACTCACGTTTTTCGCAAAGATTACCCATGGATTTGATAAACGACGTGCAATATTTGACGAATAGTTATCGATTGATTATCGCAGTAATGCATAATACATGTATCCTTTAAAAAAAGAAATCGGCTTATCATTTAAGAGGCAAAATCTTCACTCTTCAAGGGAGTGGCGAACAGGTAAATTCAAACTGTAGCTAGGATCTTGAAACTTGGTGTGGGCATACCCCTAGGTACTGTAAGTACAGCATTGAAGTGAGAACCGGCTCCCGGCCTAATTGTCGGTGCCGGACGCGGAAATATATCAAAAATTTAGAAAATCATAACTTCGTTTAAAGTGAAGCTACTGGCTTCTGATTTCGATATTCTTGCTCTACTCGCCGAGGCGTTTAAAAATGCTCTCCGAAGTCGACTTCGTAACTCGACTCCTAAGCCACTTTTTCGGATACCCACTTCAAATATTTATGTTTTTACCTCCAAAACTGCCGTTGTAAATGAACCAAAATGAACCATGACCCGTGGTTCATGGTGTGAAAAGTGAAAAATGACCACCTATGGATCCAATTGCCATATACCACCGTCAACACCCCGCATCGCGTGGAGCAAGAAAAACTAGGCCTTACAGCTGTGCATGCCAAGAGCACCAAGTTTCGCTGGAACAAACCAGTTCTGCTCCCAAAATTGAAGTGATCAGCCAAATTTGACGTCAAATTCTCAAAAAACGCATGATTGAATTTGCATCTTAAAAATATATGTTGTGTAGAATTGCATGGACATTCATATTCTAGGTTGCCTATCCTGGGGATATTTCTTTTGGTAATAGAAAAATGAGAAAGTTCTTAACATAAACGGGATAAATTCAAAATAACAATGAAAAATATTTAATTACTGCCCTTTTTTGGCGGATAGGTGAACAGTTCTGGGGGCTGTTTTGAAGCTGACATCGCGAGCATTAAGATCATCTGTTCAGTTTCTCTGTATCTTGATTTTGAAGCAAGTTATGATTTTTTTGGATTTTTGGATTTTCATCAAAAAATCAGGTGTCAGTTCAAAACATCTCTTCTCGCATAATGCGGCAAGCATTTTTGGCAATCTTAAGTTTTCATTAGATAGATAATTGAACAAGGAATAAAATGAGAGTGGTCTCGTCCTGCCACAAAGGCAATTCTGGAGGTAAAAACATACATATTTGAAGTGGGTATCCGAAAAAGTGGCTTAGGAGTCGAGTTACGAAGTCGACTTGTGAGAGCATTTTTAAAGATCTCGGCGAGTAGAGCAAGAATATCGAAATCAGAAGTCAGTAGCTTCACTCTAAACTAAGTTATGATTTTCTGAATTTTTGATATATTCCGCGTCCGGAACCGACAATTAGGCCGGGAGCCGGTTCTCACTTCAATGGTGTACTTACAGTACCTAGGGGTATACCCACACCAAGTTTCAAGATCCTAGCTACAGTTTGAATTTACCTGTTCGCCACTCCCTTGAACAGTGAAGATTTTGCCTCTTAAATGAACTAGCATTTGATCGAGAACCTGGGCAGTAAGCCCTGAGATATAATAACATTATAGTGCTACTGCTTTGAAGTTGTAACTGCTCGACAGAAGTAAAGCTTTCGTTGCAAAATGTTTTATGTTCGATCATGGGACTTCCAGCGGAATGTGCCACGTAGCGGCGTAAGTCCAGCAGCTATTTTTTGTAATCAAATTTACCTAACTTTGATTGTGAGATAGCCGTAGCATGCATTTGCCGGTTGATTACATCTGATTTATGAGTTAGAATTTCTTGGATATTCGATTTCATTGGCCAAGTGGCAAACTGTTTTTCCGGCTACTGCTATTATTTTATTGACAGTTGAAATCATAAAACCGAATGTGCAGAACAATTCCTGTATAGAAGCCGCAAAATTGTGCGAATGTGCAATAGTATGGGATATTGTAGGTATATAGACTCCAGCATATTGGCTTATTCCATGTCATCCCATCCGCTGGTATATTTGTATGATGACACGGAGTGCTCGGACAACCGGAAAATTCTCGTAAGTCGAGCTTCATTAATTTTGTAGCAAAATGTTTTGCCAATTACTGCCATACTGCCATTTGGATCGACATTTGAAGGACATTTACATATGTTCTTCGCTATATGTTCTCTAGTGCGATGATTCTTCAGAGACAACTACTCGCCACTGCCGATCAGATAGAAAATATGCAGATTCGTTCCATAAGTCGATCCCTCACTGCCCATTAATTTATCGAGACTAGAAATCATAAAACCGTGTGCGCAGAAAATGTATTGTATTGAACAGATATGAACACGAAAAATTGTGCGAATGTGCATGTGCATTCATGGGATCTTATAAGTGCAGGGACTGGAGGACATTGACTTATTCAACTCATGCACAGGTGCACTTTCATGATGATTCTGAGTGTATAGATAGCTGGAATGATCTCATGAATCAAGAGCGTGCATGCTAGGTGCTATTCGCTTTCTACACAGAGATGTGTATATGGCATGATGAAGAGTTCTTTGAGTCGTGAAGAAGATGAAGATGTTTACGATTCCCTGAAAAGCTAGCAAAGAAAGCTAAAAGAAGTAAAGTAAGTCATAGCAATCAACACTTTGAAACTCGAGCTTCAGTCAAAGCTTCACCTTTTTGGATGATTCTTTGCATAACTATTTAGCGTTAGTTTAAAAGTTTTTAGCTCGATTTTTGAGTTGTAGATTGCTATGACGGCTGTAGAACAACCTCGCACTTACCTTATTGAGGTTGAGAACGTAGAAGAAGTTGATTGTGGTGCTTGGGTCGATGATCACGATGAGATCAGGAATCGCGTAGAGCAGAAGAGTGTTCAGACAGAGAAGTAACACAGTGAGCGTCGTCCTAAAGCTTTTCCATCTGTTTCCATTGATTACATGAGCCATGCGCACGGCACGGAATCGCTGAAATTGTTTTGTCTAGATTCGTGATATTCAAAGTGGTACTGGCTTACAATGTATACTTTGATCGTAATGGGAATGCATATAATTGCAGAGATGAGTGAACCGGCGATTCGCGTCACTCTCATAGCCATGAAGATCTCGGGTAGAACCGGTACGCGAGCTGAAATCGGCGAACCGGCTCACTCATTTCAGCTCACGAACCGCATGCGCGCTGCGTACCGCAAAATGAGCCCTCTTGCCAACTCTACTGAAAAGCGTGTTCAAAGGTGTGATATAGTGCGTGTTTTCAATCTCCCAACGCACCTCTTTCAAATCGCAGGAAAATTGGGAAGTGAAGTAATGAAAACCTCCATATTCCGATATTTCTTATCTCTCCAATACGGCGGAATCAGACCAAGTGATAAATAACGTCCACCCGTACCCCTAACACCATGTAAGTAGTTTGGGCTCTAGTTCAAATCGACGACGCTACCACCTAGACTCACTGTGCAAATGTCGATTGCTAAGTGCTAGGTGACTTCAGGAGTAAATACCACCTTTTATAGGTATTTAAACCGCAAATATCACATATTAACCGTATCTACATGTCCATGTGGACTCCTGTTGAAATGGGAAATGAGGGAACAAACGATTGGCCAAATACTGTCTTCCACTGCACTCATCATTTCTCAAGCATATTAAAAATATAAAAACATTCTCTTACAGCGACAATAAAGTGGACCTTCCTCACAATCAGAGAAGTTACTTTAATGGTGGACTTCCTTCATCCTGTATCTTTTCGAGCTGAATTTTCTCCTGATCGGAGCACTTGGGATAGAGTTGATGCTGGGTTGTTCTTTTGCGATGAAAGACATGGTAGCACCTGAAAAATGATGATGGCAACCTTAACGACAGACATGGGTAGATTTTACTTTAAAGTTAGGGACAACGACAAGAGGACAAGAATGACGACAACATGGGACCTGACATTCGAAGTTCTCTAACTAAAAAAGCTTATGTGTATCATGCAGCACAGAACAATTAAGAGCACCTGTTTCCTGATTTGAGAACTTGTAATCAGAAGCATCCATGGATTGACGAACGAAATGGAAAAGGAGCATATTGGGGCAAACTCGCGCAGTATGAGAAGACTTGCGATCTGCATTATGTATCATTCGGATATATAGATATTGCATGATGGAAATTTTTGACTCTGCTATTTTGCTTACTGATTCAATCCGTGAGAAGTATTGGATAAGAACATAGTAAAGTGTGTTGAGGCACATGGTAACGAAGAGTGAAACAGCGCAGATGAGAAGAGAAAGGTCCTCTCTTCGTTTGGATCTCAATTAACCTCAATTTGATGAGATCGGGGTTTTGAGCACGTATCCAAGGAGCCGTGAAGGGAGATAGCGATTTGCATTTCCACGGGATTTTTCTCTCCAATCCCCCCACTCTCTCGTCGTCAGAGTAGACCGCTCTGACGACGAGAAAGTGGGGGAATTGGAGAGAAAAATTCCGTGGAAATGCAAATCGCTATCTCACTTCACGGCTCCTGTGAGGTGCACATTTTCGTTCAACTGATCTCTATCGAGCGGAGGATTGCTCCATGTGAGAGAGTACGAATGAAATGTGGTTAGACTAAAGACAAATGCATTTTAATAACACGTTTTTGAAACACTAGATGAGATTGTTCTTGGTTATACATTTGGTAACTGCCCGATCTCAGTTTGACGATGATGGAGAGGTAGCAGAACAGGGAAAGTAGTGTGGTGCTGAGTGTTATAGCAGCTGCAGCTGTGGCATTTTCCTGAAATCATCCACTACGAGTTATGATGCTGTGCATCGCAACTAAGGAACGACTTTTGGACTGACAATCTCACTGCAGGTCGGGTTGTGCACGTACATGTTGAGTATACAACAAATCGGCAAAATAACGTGAGCTGCGAAGATAGCGACATTCGGCAGATTTTCCAGCATCTGAACTTGCAAAGTTCTCTAAATCATATATCGACAAATGTTTTGGTTGCAACTAGGGTTTCTAAATCAATAGTAAAGTGCATTTCTCATTCGTCCAATCTCCGCGGAACGATCGTCTTCACGAGCGATAGGCAACAACTTCGAGTGGATTAAATGAATGAGGAATGCACTATGGTTGGCAGTTTGAGTACGAAAGTGCATTCGTTATCTCTGCTGCTCCTCAGAGCGGTTGTCCCTCGCATGCGGAAGACAGCGGCTCTGCGGAGAAGCAGAGGTAAGGAATGCACTTTCGTACTCAAACTGCCAACCATAGAATGCACCTTACTATTGATTTAGAAACCCTAGTCGCAACGTTCTCGAATCCCTGCAAGAAAACTCCTCAGCAGATTCCCCTCCTCAGAAATGCACTTGATAATATTGAGCCATTACCCTTACTTTATTTAACCACATCGATTAGATTAAAGTATATTTTTATTCATGAGTATTGTCACACGGCGTGCAACTCAACGCCTATAGTTATTAGCGACTTACCTATCGAGTCAGACGATGAAGATTGGCTTGTCGAGCTGAGGCAGGAGGTTCTGCGTGGGAGGTGTGATTCCATCCTCAGCAAGTACGGGCCATCCGAGACCGAGAATACCTGGAATGGGTGAATGCATCGAAGACTGGCTTGCTTGTTTTCTGAAAGCTCTTTTGTGAAGCCAGTCAACTTCAACAAAATTGAGTCGCAATTAATTGCTACTCACTATCATAATCTACATCTTTAAAGTTATCGTCTAGGGCGTTGGCGACTCCGAATCCCTGGGTCGAGTAGATGAGTCCGGAGAGGTTGAGGGTGTCCGTTCCGAGATTGACGGCGCAGTTTCCAATTTCGTAGGAAATGACGAAAGTTCGACCGTCTTTCTTGAAGGTGGAGGACTTCCTGAAATAAGCAGTGAATTCGTCACTGTTTAAGCAAACAGGAGGTATTGTAGCCTGAGCAACTGCTTACGTTGTGTCGAAGCGGGTATGTTCGAATTCAAATTCATTTCCCTGGCAGGCGTCCGTATTGCAAGCAACGTCGATCACCCACATGTTCGACGATCCAGTGTCCAGCAATACGGTGAATAGCTGAGCTGCAACTCACCAATTTTAAAAGGTCTCTTAAAGGAGCCACAATTACGGGAGATTTATCTGCATGCACTTTGGGGATCACTTCACTCCAATTCCCTTACTCTCTCGTTGTCAGAGTATACTGAAAACAACTTACGGGGAGTTCCGATGGTGATGTTTCCCATGAAGTAGTCTTCAAAGTATAGTAGATAGGCTCGCTGGCTGTGGCCTTAGCGAGGGCGCGGGCGTGGCGTTGGGCAACAATGTTCTTCCATGTACCCTGCCTGTAAGTATTTGTTTAGTTGAGGAAGCCACGGTCTATTCAGTCCATTTAGCATATTAGGATCTAGAGCGTTGAACTCCGACTCAGTCCATTCAGTCCACTTACTATATCGCCGTACACAGCGTTGAACTCACTTGATCATCCTGGCCTTCAGAGAGGGGCTCTTCATCATCGGCATCTGCACCACGGCAGACAATGCCACGGCGACGACCGCAGCTAACACCAGAGTGGTCCTCATTGAATGAAGACGATATCTTCGAGATGTACTTATTCTTCAGCTCAACGAACACGCAATGCATATCCATACAATACTAATATTTCATCACATATCGTCTAAGCCTCCACTGTGCGTCTTAGCATGCACAACTATCAAGCAACAATGGCTTAGGAAACGAATAGCAATGGAAAAGGAAAATTGAGATCTGTCGTATCAGTCGCGTTTTCCGAGCTTATAAAGCGTTTGGGTGGATGATGGGAAGCCACCGTTATCAGCGGATTCTCCCGAGGATCGTTTGCAAATACGATTGTACGTAACAGAATTATGATCGCACAAATGTACAAATATCCCGACTTTGTGCTGATTACCTCAGTCTGTACAGGTCTCGAGTGATCAGTGATCACTTTATCGGGCTAGGTTTGGTATGATCACTGATCACCTTCTTGTGCAAGTTTACTATAGCTCGATCTTCGATCACAGAGATTTGGTTCTGCTGCTTTCGGCAGATACACTACTGTGACTAAGTATTTAGACACTTTTTGTTTTCGCCATAACTTTGCTCAAAGTTATCGAATCTCGGTGACCCTGTACCTCGAGTGGTCGCTTCCCCATAATTCGGAGAGACACATAAGGGTTTTCAAAACATTGCCTTTTTGCCGTGAGGGGTCCAAAACATCTGAAATTTTTACTGAATATATTTCACCTCAGGGGAACTTCAAAACAATTTAGACCCGAATTTTACGTCGCTTACAACCTAAAATTCGACGGGGTCCTCTCTATCCGCACAAGACCTTTCTATTGACAGGGTACATCCCGATCGACAGAGACCTCCCTCTAGACATGGGGACCTCTCTATCGACATGGAGTGCCTACCAGACACCTCGGACCACACAACAGCAGACCGACCGAAACCACGCCACAGAACTT